>JTLS01000030.1:0-41126 GCA_000826855.1 Basidioascus undulatus | reverse complement strand
CCCTCCGAGCCCGTCAAGCCGTCCCCTCCAATACCGACGCGCACGATGCAGAGACAGCCCTCCGCGCCGGACCTGCGGTCGTCGGCGGCGATGCAGGCGTCTGGGCTGCCTCAACCGCGCACCATCGGACGCGCAGCCGGGCGGGTGATGGCGCCGCCTCGGCCGACGGGGAACTACATCTGATTTTCCCAGTCCCTTTACATTCGTTTTCCCTTCCCGGACCTTGGTATTGGCTTGCTTGTTTTTCTCTGCCGTATTGCTGTTCAATGTTCGTCACAGTTGCTTGTCTTGCATGATATCCGACGCATTTTGTTCGTCACCCACCCACTTCCCTCATTTCCATTGCGCCATTGGCATTTCGTTGTATCTAACCATCTACTTATTCTCGCCGCCGCGGCGCATTGTATCCGTTTTCACGCATCGCTTTTTTGGTTGACTCGCGAAGCTCGAACAAAGGTGAATGAACGATACGAATTCTGAATCCGCCTAACCATGCCTTCGTCCGACAGACCAAACCCATCGCTACGTCTAGTACACTGCATTGACAAAGCGGATTGATCAACGCTGCAGTGTCCCTGAGACTGAGATCCGCCTTGCCATGCCGCTGCTTACCGAATGGAATGAAGCGGTGCTTGACAATCGAGCAGTACCGCTTCCAGTCGGCTCCGTAGCAGGCACTGCACCTGTTGACGCGGCATCAACATCAGCGGTCAGAGCTCGAGTTAGATGTCGCGGTGTCTTGAAGAGCGAGCAAAGTGAGGGATGAATGTGAAGCGTGGTCGCCAAGGGCAGCGACAGAAGAAACCGACTTGCCGCTCATTGTCACGCTCGCAGCGCTGTTAGAACGTGAGGACCAGCGTTAGCGGCCTCATGAGCGAGAGGCTACACATTTGACCTACGTGGACCAACACGATGAAGAACCAGATGCCGTACCAGTGCGGCAGGGGTGCAGTAAAGCCAGCAGGGATGCCCCACAGCACCGACTGCGTCCAGTCCGCCGTGTAGTTCTGTTTCGGTCGCCGCAAGCCCCAATCATATTAAGTGGGATGGTTGTCGGGAAGCGAGCGGCTCCTGAACAGAAGACTCACGGGCTTGCGCACGATGCCCCACCAGCCGCTGGTGAGCAGCTTGTTGCCCTGCTCGGTGCTGATGTATCTCGGGTTGTGGATCGTGCCCCAGGGCAGCTGTGGGAAGTTCCACCGCGGCACGTAGACGCCCTGCATCTGCATGCGGAACCGGCTCTTCTGCGAGTTGGGCGTGTCGAAACTGCAGCCAGCGCGGCGGCTGGTCAGAGTGGTGAGGGTCTTATCGGGATGAAGTGAGAAAGAGAGCGATGGGGATAAGACGGACATGTAATAAGCGAGCAGTGACGCAGAGTAGTGCGCGATGTAAACCGGCGCCGAGAAACGGTACCTGGCCTAGTCGTGTGTTGCCATGAAGAGGATCAGTACGAGTAGGTGAACGGCGCAGCGGCGAAGTTCCTGCAACGCAGCTCGGCATCAGCACGTGGAAGCGTGATCATGCGCAGCGTGGTGTTCGAGGGAAAGTTTTGTCTGGCGGGTACATACCAGAAGATGACCATGAAGTCCCACTTCTCGTACCTAACAGCATGGCAACTGCGTCAGAGGACTAGACGACAACGGAAAACAGCCTGTACATACTTAACGTCCCAAGTCTGAGTAACGCACTCCTCGCCTTTCGCGCAAGCGTTGCTGTACAGCGCACTGGCGAGCATCATGAAAGCATGTTCTGAGGGCGTGAGCGATCAGAATGGCCAGGGTTAAAACGAAGGAGCATGTCAATTAACAAGCTCACGGAGACAGGTAGCCGTATTGCTCATACTGCTTGAACGCGGCTGACAGCGCGATCATGGTGTGGAGGATTCAAGGGACGCTGTGATGTGTGATCAGCATGTGAGCATGTCGAATCTGTAACTGAAGCACTGCGAAGGACAGGCGCACCGGACGAGCGCCCAGACTTTGAGGTCGACGCGGCCGATGCGCGGCTTGAGGCTGGAAAACGGCTTCAGCAAAGATTTCTCTCACCGCATGGGAATGTCGCGAGATTGAGCTCACCCGGCACCCATGAAGAAGTCATCTGTCAACCGGAGGCGAGTGCCGCAACTGTAAGCTTCCAGATTTATGGGCGTTCTTCTTCTGAGCAAACAGAACTCACAGAAGAAGTTGCCGCTCATGCGGATCTGGCTTCCGTTCAAGATCGCCGCGACGTACGTCCACAGGCTGATCCCAAAGCTAGCGAAAGTGGCGATGGTCATGAGGTGCCCGTACTGCTCTATAACCTCCTGGATGCGGAAGAGCCCCGTGAACTGGAGGGCAGCGAAGATCGCGATCGTCGTGTAGTACGACGAGAGCGCGCTGCACTGGTAGCTGAGCGTCTTGTAGTCGAGCGACGAGATCGGCAGACCCTCCTGCACGTGCCCGGACATAACAAGCGCCAGGACCAGCTCGAGCGACATGAGCGAGAGGTAGATCACTGCTGCGCGTGGGGTGGGGGAGGCATCCTGCTCGCGGAAGGGGGGAGAAGGTCAACTTGGTGAGGTGCTAGGCGGGAAGTGAAGGGAAGGCGAAGCACCTGCTTGACGTGCTCGACCATCCGCCCCAGGAAGGCGACAAAGCCCTCGCCCTTCGCGGGGAGCGCAAAGTGCCCGTCGTAGAATTGCACGCAGATCCAGAAGTAGTCATACCTGCAAGAAGTCGAGAGGTTCAGTGCATTTCGCTTCCGGGGAGTAAAAGGGCTCACGTCATCAGCGGAAACCCAAAGATCATGCCCGTGGCTCCCCATGGGCCGCAACTCGTATCGGTTCAATGGTTCTGGGCGCTTTGGAGTAACACGAGCCGGAGCGCACCCTTGGTGTTCGCGGAACTGCCACTTGTCCGCCTCGCGCTTGCTGCTGCTGGCGATTTGACCATGCGTCGAAGTCGCGACGTTCGCCGCACGGGACGACATTTTTCAGCAAGGCAACTATTGCCTGGGAGGAGAGATGAGATGCAGAGGGGCAATGAGGTCCAGGGCCTCGCATGTCCTGCGCTGGCCGCCGCGACGCTTCTGAGGCCGAATTCCTGATATTGAGCGGGGATTACTTATTTGGTCGCGTATCCAGTCCAGAAGAGCTAGCGTCTCGGACACCCTCCTCAATGAAGTACAGGGCTTTCCTTCGAATCTGGACTGTAAATCCGCATTAGCAATCCCCTTATAGGTATTACGGCAAGCGCTCGTCGTACGCACCCAACCTTGGAGATCTTTCGAACTGTCGGGGTCTGGCCGGCGTCGCTTTTCCGGTGCCTGACTGGCCACGCTCCGAGTCCGGCACACACTTCTTGGACTCTCGCTCAGGGCCATATCGGGCAGTGTTGAACGACCATTATAACTTGGACTTACATGGAAAAGACAAGCAGTGCAGTGCCATGAGAGCAGACCTTTACCCTTCTGTCCACGTTGCTGTGTTACCAGCCGCACTGACACCAGGCTACACATGCTGCGGCTGTGCGAGCCTCTGAGTGGACGTGCCTCCGCAAGGGGATGGGGGCCGGCGCTTCCCCGCAGCGCATCTGGTATAACAGGCAACGCGGACGCTGGAGATCTGAGCGCAATTGAGCTGGCAACAATTGAGTACGACCGATTCAACCCCTGTGCCTCGACTTGAAACGTCGCAGAAGTCGAGATATACCGGGAACCTGCCCGCCTCTTGGCTCTCTGCCTCCATCATCCCCATCCGCATTTTCAGCAGCAGTCTTCCACTAATAATTTCTTGAATCCATGTGAGTGCTTCTCGCAGGCGGTGCGAAGCAGTCAATATGCACGCGTGCGATCTGGGCTCTCCGGGCGGTTTCTTACCCGAGCGATGATCGACGTCACCTCAGGCGTTCCCCCGCGAGGGTGCTGCTGGCGCTGGCATTCCCCCTTCGCAACTGACCGCCATCTTCCCCGCTGCCTCTCTCTCTTCGCCTCCAGTACCCACTTTAATCCAGTCTCTTTCCAACCTTCGTCCTCGCTTTCCATACCAATACATAATGGCTACTCTCGGCACCAACGCGAACCCGCGCCAGCGCGGCCACTCGGCTATTGTACGCTCCTCATCTTGTCGCCGTCCACAGCACCCAGGCCTATCACGCTCACGCGGTCGTATTTCCGGGGTTTACAGGACTTCAAGTCGGCGACGACTGGTGTCGCTAGCCGTGCCATGCGCAACGAGCTGAACCGCATGGTTGAGGTGCGTGCACGGACGCAGGAAGGGCGGAGCGGCTTCTCAGTGCTCATGTGGACGTCAACGTTTCTGTCTGCAGGGTGTTGAGGACCCCCAGAAGAAGAAGGTACGCCTTCGGATTCATGCCATCGGTTTGAGGCAGTCGGGACGGCGGGAACTGACGCCAGCTGGCCGGGCGAGCAGCAATTCAAGGCCGAGATGGACTCATTCTTCCTCCTCTTCAACCGCTACCTCGACGAGAAGGCCAAGGGCCAGAAGATGGACTGGGAGAAGATCCAGCCCCCTGCCACCGAGCAGGTCCGGCCGTATTCCTCCCTCCCTGAGGCCAAGGACACTTCCATCCTCAACAAGCTCGCCGTCCTTAAGCTCAACGGCGGTCTCGGCACGGTGCGCCTTCACTGCAGCTGCTGAATCGGAAGGGAGGAAATCTAATTTGGCTGCTGCTGGGAATAGACCATGGGCTGTGTCGGCCCCAAGTCCATCATCGAGGTCCGCGAGGGCATGACCTTCCTCGACCTTGCTGTCCGCCAGATCGAGGTGCGTTCTGCCCTTGTTCAAGAGGGGAATAGACGGAGCTGATCGTTTCTGCCGTGATTAGCACCTCAACTCTGCGTACAACGTCAACGTCCCCTTCATCCTCATGAACTCCTTTAACACCGGTGCGTCCAAGCTTTCGTGATGGCAGGGGAACATTGTCCGGTGCTGACGTAGAGAGGTACTCGGTCCCTTAGACGACGACACTGCGCGCATTATCCAGAAATACGCGAACCACAACATCCAGGTGCGCCTTTCTTGAAGCAGTTGCAAGCAAGTGCAGGCCCAACTGACGCACCATTCAATCAGATCCTCACCTTCAACCAGTCTCGCTACCCCCGTGTCGACCGCGAGAGCCTCCTTCCCTCTCCCCGCTCCGAGAACGCCGACAAGGGCCTCTGGTACCCCCCCGGGCACGGTGACATCTTCGACGCCCTGTCCCACTCGGGCCTCCTCGACAAGCTCATCGCTGCCGGCAAGGAGTACATCTTCGTCTCCAACGTCGGTAAGCTGAACAGAGAACCGCACGTTTGGATGGTTCGAATTTTGACGGCGCATTTCCTCGCCAGACAACCTCGGTGCCGTTGTCGACCTCAACATCTACCAGCACATGATCGACAGCCAGGCCGAGTTCTTCATGGAGGTCACTGACAAGACCAAGGCGGACGTCAAGGGCGGCACCCTCATTGACTACGACGGCACCATCCGTCTCCTCGAGATTGCCCAGGTCCCGTCCGAGCACGTCGAGGACTTCAAGTCGATCAAGAAGTTCAAGGCGAGCCTCTCCGGGCATTTGGGGCGCGAGAAGGCGCGAAGAACTGACACGCCCCCTGGATGCTGCAGATTTTCAACACGAACAACCTCTGGATGAACCTCAAGGCGATCAAGCGCGTCGTCGAGAACGACGAGCTCAACATGGAGATCATCGTCAACAACAAGACGACCGACGACGGCACGCCCGTCATCCAGCTCGAGACCGCCGTCGGTGCCGCTATCAAGCACTTCCGCGGCGCTGCGGGCATCAACGTCCCCCGCTCTCGCTTCGTGCGTCGCCACACTGTTTCTCCACTTAAGCTCTCGATGAGTTCGGTGGGCTGACCGTCGAATGTGTCTTTACAGCTGCCCGTCAAGAGCTGCTCCGACCTCCTCCTCATCACGTCCGACCTCTACTCGCTCGAGCACGGCAAGCTCGTCATGAACCCCAAGCGCGAGTTCGGCCAAACGCCTGTCGTCAAGCTCGGCGACACCTTCAAGAAGGTGCGCTTCCTTCTCTCCAACCTCTCATCTACAGCGCGGTGTGAAACTGACCTTGCCCGGTCCGTGGGTTGCAGGTAGCCAACTTCCAGAAGCGCTTTCGGACGATCCCCAACATCATCGAGCTCGACCACTTGACCGTCTCCGGTGACGTCTGGTTCGGCAAGAAGGTCATTCTGAAGGGGTCAGTTCCTCGTCATTCACGACCATTCCCCACCGCCCTGCTGACTCTCGATCCATCTTTATTTCGCTCGCAGCACTGTCATCATTGGTTCGTCCCGCGGCGTCACATCCTCTAGATGCAAGCAACTGATTTTACGCTCTCTCTGCAGTCGCGAACGAAGGCTCTCGCATCCAGATCCCTGACGGCTCCGTCCTCGAGAACAAGCTCGTCTCGGGCAACCTCAGCGTTATCGACCACTGATTTGGGACCATTCGGCTTACTGGCTTACTTTCCACGGGACATCCTTCATTCCTTTCGATGCTTTCTCTTCCTTCTCTTTTCGCGAACACAATACATCGTCACGACCAGATTTCCTGAGTGCAAGTGCATCAGTTTGAACGGCGGTTCGCGCGGACCCGGGATTCTCGACGCCATGCCTGTATCGCGGAGGTGTCTGTCAGGTCTTGGAAGGCGAATTACGCTTGTTGAGAGGTAAGCTCGGGTCTAGGGTTGTGATTGCTTGAAGGCGCAGACATCCGGAGAGGGTTTGAGTCTTCAGGTTCAATGTTGCGGGACTCGCCCGTAATGTGGTGGTCGCGGCTGGTGTAAGGAACTCCGCATGCCCTTGACGTTCCCTGTTACTGTTGTACAAGCAATCTCCTCACTGCAAGTCACAGCTGGGACGGCGAGGGTACTGCTCACTGCAGAGCAATTTCCACCAAACTGATATCTCTTCGCTCCTCGCTACCCCTGCTTTCTCGATGAAATAGCGTGAAATCCAGTCGTGATATCGCGCCTTTTCATAAGCCAGCCAAGAGATCCGAACTTGTCCCGGCTTTCAAGAGGTCAGAGGCTTGCGGGCATGCGGAAAGGGCAAAGCAGAGAGCGGCACAATATGCAGTTGAGTAGCTCGCTGGTCGCTGTAGAACCGTAATGTTCTCGTGGTATCGTTAAAAATTTGGCAACAAACACGACTGTCGTATTCCTAGAACTATGACCCAAAGACACCACAGAAAGAGAAAGCATCCAACCGACTACAGGTGCTTACTTAGCCCCCGACGTAACTAGATCGGGAGTGGAACGTCCGCCTTCTCCTTAACTGGCGCCTCCTCGGAATGCTTGGCAACCGTGCTGTCGTTCTCGAGCTCGCCGGTATGCTTGAAGACGGCGCCGTCCCGGACGTCTTGCAGGCGGTCGTCGTCGTTGATGATCTTGGGGTTGAACGCGAAGGCGCCGCGGGGGATGAACGTCGAAAGGAGGATGATGCCGCAGCCGATGGAGAACTGGATGCTGTTTGTCCAATCGGCAACGTTAGCGCTCACGCCCGGAAGACTGGGAGGCAGGTTCACTTACCCGCCGACGCGGCTGAGTGCACTCTCGATGCTCTTGTTCGCCGTCCAGTCGTGGTCAATGACATTGCCGAGGACCGAGCTGAGCACAGCGTTGAGGACGATATAGGTCGAGTAGAGGAAGGCCTAGAGATTAAAAAATTCAACGTCGACCCGCTCGTGTTGACACGCCGATCCAGGGCGCACCATGACAGCACCGAGTGTCGAGACGCTTCCCGTGCCTGCGTTGGGATGGTCAATACCTAGGCTCGTCATGTTCGTTGTGTCGTCAAGCGCTTACCGAGGTCCATGCGGGAGAGGGTAGCCTGAGGAGCCTTGCGTTAATGGTCATTCTCAAAAAATGGTCTCGAAGGACATACCTGGATGTACGCAGCCAACGAGACGTCGCCAGCAGCCCAACCCTGTAGCATGGACTGTAAGGGCACTTGACAGGACAAACAAACGGGGCGAAAGAAGAGACATACGAAAGAGATGGGGATAAAACATCCGGCCACCCTCCACGCCCAGCTCACATCCTTCTTTGCGATGGTCGAGAAGTGGGGGAGAACCCAAACAATGTTCAACTGTCGAGGTAAACGGTAAGGAGCTGGTTTCAGGAAGGCGGGGACGCTTCGAGCAGCATACCATCAGGGCATCTAAGCGAAGCCATGGCATCTGTAAAGACCCCCAGTCAGCGCAAGGCATTTATAAACAAAGCCGGTAGGGCTCACCGGGGTAGGAATGTAGTCCGACAGAAGGAAGACCGATGCGGCACCGAGGAGCTGTGGACATGCACGTTAGTTCTAGTTCAACGGGCCTACATTTGGTGACAACCTACTTCTCCGAAGTTGGATCCTGTGTCGGATGGAGGTTATTAAAAGCGGGCCTTTTTTAAAGCTCAGGGACAGGCTCACCTCCGACAATGATCTGACTCCATGCTGATGTCCCCAGGGAGCGCTTGGCGTAAGCCGGAGCGAGAGAGCTCTCCAAGAAGCTATAGTTGAAGGTCTGTCAGTATATCGGTGTGCAAATAGAGTCGCTAGGTAGCGTACCGGTGAAGGTAAAGCGCAAACGCGCTGCGGGGAAGACGAAGTTTCAGTAACGAACCCTGGAATGATGCTCAGACAGTACGCACTAGCTCGTGAAAAGCCCTGTAGAAATTTGCCAACCGCGCATCATGATCCAAATGTTCCAGCTGAAGGTGTTATGGAAATTACGTACAGACAAAGCGCCGGTGACCTAGAACGAGTTTGGCGCCCACCCAAACCGACTCGCCAAACAGCACGACACCATGCCAGACCTGTGCGAGATAGTTGGGGCGCTTGCGTTCGACCGCGCTCAGCTTGGCACCACCCTCTTCGGCATCATCTCCCGCCTTCTTGAAGTTGAGCTGCCCGATGAACGCCCAGATAATCTGGTCAAAGGTAGAATGAGCTATGCGTTCCCCGGGTGTCTTCACTGCAACAGGGACCTACAGCGGCGATCACAAAGAACACTGCGTAGAGGCGTCAGTAAAGAAACTATGAGTGTATTGAGTTGGGCCACTTACCAGGAGTGAGGAAGAAACTGGTGTTGTTGCCGAATCTGGATATGGCAGACGAAGAGGCGAAAGCTCCGGCAGTTCCGGCGACCTCTGTATGCCGTATAGCTTCATCAGCACACAAGCAATTACAGTGATAGGTTTTTATGCTGACCGTAAAAGACGTGCTGTGCTCGGTTTGGATCAGTATCGTGATCGCGCAGAGTGTTGCGGCGAGACGAGCCACTCACGACAGTCGCGTCCATGCGCCGCAGCTTCTGGACGTCGCCGCCCTTTCATAGTGGAATGTTCTGTCAGCCTGGAATCAAATCTCCGGCCTCAAAAAGGCAAAACTCACGACAATGTCCGCGGGAATGACGCGACGGATCAGCTCGACCATACCGTACGCGATACCACTGATAGTCCAGATAACAAAGATCTGTTGCCCTCCCCGTTTCAGTCATTCTCGCTGACACGACGAAAGGTGTCACAAAAACCCGTGCAGCATTCGGGTTCCAGCTGCCGTAAACAGGCGCGGAGGCTGCCTTGGGCTTGACCTTTCCACCTAACGATCACACAGGGTTTGAGCACATGCTCCAGCTACATACACCGGATGTGAGGTACGTACCGGTTGCTGCATCGGTGATGAGGAGGACGGTTGTCATGAGGGCGAACATGACGATGGCGCCCGAAAGAACAGTCCGGGTCGGCCATTTCTTGATGAGCGGCGCGATGAGAATAGCACCGAGACACTGAGCTGCCTGGTTGATGCCCTGGGCAGCTCCAAGCTTGGTGAACGTGTTCGTGGACTTGAATCGATCAGCTGTGGGGGATAAGGTCACCATCAGCGTCTGCTGACTGCCCTTTCAAACATCGACCCTTACTAGCCAGAGTCGTGATCGAGCCTTTATCAGGGACGTGTTCATCAGCGGGGCTCACGTTTGAACTCGGCATATATGCTGCTCACCGTTGAAGAACTACCCGGGTGCAACAAGTTCAACCTCGAGCAGTGCATGCTCTAGACGGCAGCCGGGCTAGGAAGACATACCTCGAGGCCGAGTTCTGAAAGCCAATCGTCCCATGATCAACGCCGCTCAATGGCGAAGAACGGGCGCCACTCACTGTACATCATGATACCTCCAATGTAGAGAGCACTGGTGATCAATTCGGGCTTAGTATGTTCCTAGGGCGCAGTCTTGAAACGACACAGCCGCGCACATGCTCCTCTTCTCAGAAGCATTGTATGCTGCAAGACGCGCCGCGACTCGACAATCAGCATGTCTGAACAACCAAGGATGCTAATATGAACGCACACTGCCAAATTTCCTTGAAGGTCATGCGGCCCATGTTGACGCGTGCACTTGTTCGAGTGGCGAGGACTCGACTTGGGGTGAATGGCCGGGGTAGTGCAGAGTGCTAACGGACGAGGTACAGCAAACGGGAAAAGACGAGCTAAGTCGGAACGCGCTTTGTACTAATTTATATGCCCTCCCATCCGCGACAGGGTGTCCCTTGTTCGCCGGCGCGTGAGGTCCCAGTGATGGATCCGCGCAGCGCCGCATCCCGCTCTGGACACTGTGTGAAAGCGTTCTGCAGACGGAGCGAATGGGGCCCAGCGGCGGCGGTACACGTTCACGGACTCAACATCGTCAAAAAGAGAGGCAGAACGTCTCCGTTGTTCCCTGAGAAAGTGCCAAGCACAGGCACAACCAGGTTTAAAATTCGCCAAGAAACGGCGCAAACAGTGTGACACACGATGACCTGGACTCACTGATCGTTCACAATGAACTCGACAGTTGCTTGACGTGCGAACATGAGCGATTGATAGTAGTCATTAAAATCTCCGTGGGACCATTCGCATTATGGCTTCAAGACCAGGTCGCCTTTCTGCGATGACAGCGAGCTGTGAGCCCTGAGCGAATTGCAGGGTCATGCGCACCTGCCTGCACACCAGGTTGCACGCACAGGTGTTGACATGACCTCGAAGAGAAGGCTTTTCGCATCTTTCCGAAGCAGCTCCCAAACGTTGGAAGGCACCTCCTGAGGCCTTGGTGGGAGCAGAGGGAACCTGACCAATGGCAGCCGCGACCGTGGAGATTGGTTTCGCCAGGAAGGGCAACACAGGAACGCATTGTGCCAGTTTAGGTACCGGAGGGTTTACGAATATTCAGTCAAAGAAGGAAGAGGTACGTTCTTGAGCTTGTTGGAGTGGAGGGCGGAAGGAACGTCTTGCGAGCTGCCCACAGGCGTGAGAGTGTTGTGGTGCAATGTCGGCAGTACTTTCGGGTGTTGAACAACATTCATGCTGAGGCTATCTGAAAAGGGAGGATCAGAGGGATTCTCTCGTTCATTTGCCTCGCAACACATTGCCGGGAAGTACTGGCTTCTGAGAAACTGACGCCGCGCTGCAGTGGTCGCTTCAAGCTGGAAGTTTTGCACCGCCTCAACCTATGCAGACCTTCGTCGCTCCATCCATTTGACCACATAAAAAATATAATGTGGTGGAACAGCAACACTTCACAACGGTCCCCAAGTGGTCGCTGAAGCACACCTTCCCGTCCTTTCCCCCCTCGCTAGTCGCGACCGCCCCCGAAGCCTCGACTGTACGCACCTCCCTCTCTCCCAACAGCCTCCAGCTCTCCACCTCCACCCCTTCCCCATAACGTGTGACGTAGTCGAGCGTCCTCGGCGCCCCAACCTGTGCCATGTTCGGCACGTCCGTGTACGTCGTGAAGAACGTCGGCCCACCCGCGCCGCGCGTGGCGTCCGCGAAGCCGTGCGCGGGGGAGAGCAGCGCGGACAACTCGGATGGCGTGTAGATGTTCGTGTCCCCGCAGAGGATGGTGGGGGACGGCGGGGCGATGTTGAGGATCGGTGGCGGTGGAGGTGGGACGGGGAGGGTAAAGGGGATCGTGAATGGAGATGGATGGGCGAACCCGAACTGGATGGATCGCTCGGCGGCGTCCCATCTCCATGGATTCGAAGTGGGACGTGGCGGTGCGGAGCCGGGGAACTGTTAGGGAGAGACGTTCAGCGGGTAGAGACTTCATGAAAACAGCGAAAACAGCGGCGCACAATGACTTGAGAATCTCTAGTCAGCTCGACTATGTTGAGCCCCGCCCCTGTTGAATCGGGGAAGCGCAGGAACCACGCGCGGAGCTGGCAGCTGTGCTCGGCGACCAGGGCGCGCCGGACGCGGACGACAGTGCCGTACCAGGTCCGGCAGCGCTGGAGCTGCTCGCTCAGCTGGGTGAGGGCGAAGTTCTGGGAGTAAAGTAAAAACATGTGCTTTGTCGTCAGAAAATCTAAGGGAGTTACGAATATGAGGCGCTTACAGCCTGGATCTGAGGGTGCAGGAGCAGGTGCTGATCGATGCAAGGCGCTGTGCACTCTTGCAGGCAGATAATGTCGGCCGAGGAGGCGAGGAGCTCCGACGAGCGTGGGGTAGCGGATGTGTTGAAGGTGCTTATCGAACCAGACGTTCCAGTGCTAGTATCCACCACGGAGCGGGGGACGATTCAGTATCGACGCTCCTTTTGTCGAGAATCTGAACAAAACGTCGCACGCGACGATGAATCCGAGCGGCCGCGCCGAAGGGCCCGAATACGAAAATCCGACTGGTAGTCAAGAGCAGGCTGGGTGGACCACCCGCCATCCCGCAAGCTGAGCAGCGTAGCGGGCTCGAGCTGAGCCGTACATGTTGTGCGAGGGCCGACGTCAGGTTGAGGAAAAGGAGGAGAGGCCCCACCGCTGGCGCTGGCGCTGGGGATGGGGTGCCGCGGAAGAAGGCCATCATCGGGATGGTCGAGGTGATGGGAGGGAGGACGCAAGAGGGGGAGCAAAGAAACAAACGAGGCACGCAAGCTGGATTCAATTTGACGTCTCGACTCTTATGGACTCGCTGAGCCGTCGGTGTGGCTGTCAGTGTCAATGGACGACGTGCAGTGAGGGCTGACTACTTACCCAACAGGAACGCAGCACCCCATTTAATATGTCTCGCATATTTAGAGAACTATCCAGTGTAATCCAGTATGCGATTCCAATGCGCACAAAGTCGTGGCGAGTCGCTGAAAATTGCAAAACGCTGTAGAGCCACAAAAAACCACGGAATACCCGCGTTGGCTTCCACGGACGTGCGGTCATTGCCACGCGACGCGAACCGGACGCGTGCTTCGGAAAGTAGCTCGCTCACTCCACTCCCACCGTCTTCCATAACACCACAAACAGCGACGACGACACAGACCATGGCGACGAGCACAGAATCGGCCCCCAAGACATCCGCAGCGGCGCGCACGGTGTTCCTCACGGAGATCTCCACATCCTGCACGACCCAGCACATCGAAGACCTCCTGGCGGGGGACTCGTCCATACCCGTCCCGTGCGCTGCGGCCTACTTTCTCTTTTCTTCTTTTATATACTGGCACACACGGGTTTCTAGGCTCTCCATTGACGTCAAGCTGTCGAGCCACGGCTTCCCCTACGCGCGGCTGAAGTTCCGTACGCCTGAGGAGGCCCATCAGGCGTGCGGGTAAGCTGGACGGGCAGTGGGCGCCCCCGGATGAGAGGATGCGGATCATCGCTATGCTGGGGACTGATGCGAGGATAAACGTGAGTGATACTTAGCGGCGGAGAGTCGGAATGTGGCGACTGAGAGAGATGGGTGGGATGCGGGCGTCAGGTCCGGCCGGCGCTGGGGACGAGGCCTGCTGCGCCCGTACAGACGCAGGAAGATACCGGATTGGAGGTGAGCTTCATTCGCGCACGAAATCATCTTCATTTTAAACTCATCAAATCCCCGATCCTACACCCAGGCATCGACCTCATCTTCCGTGCCCAAGGCGGGCAGCACCAGCAACCAGCAGTTCGCCCAGCCTCAGCAGCCACCCCCGCCCAGCGCTCCTCCCAGCTTCTCCTCACGTTTCATCACCGCACCTCCAGATCTTCCCGCCAACGTCGATCCCTCCGCCCTAACCGTGCTCGCGAACCTCTACTCCGACCCATTCACGCGCGCCGCGCTCGACGCGCTCTCCCACGCGCAGCGCACGCGCATCGCCGAGCTAGAAGCCCAGCTCGCCGCGGCTCTCTCGAGCGCAGAGGCAGCGCGGGGCGCTGTGGCCGCTCTGGAGGCGGAGCGGGCGGGGCGGGAGGAAGCGGTGCGGCTGGCGAGGGAGGAGGGGCGTAGGGAGGTCGTCGATGCTTGGGAGAGGGTGCTGCGGCGGTTTGGTGGGGAGGATGAGGAGGAAGAGGATGCAGACGCAGGGGTGGAGGAAAATGGGCGGCGAGACGGAGAGGGAG
This sequence comes from Basidioascus undulatus, assembly GCA_000826855.1. Classification (NCBI taxonomy): domain Eukaryota; kingdom Fungi; phylum Basidiomycota; class Geminibasidiomycetes; order Geminibasidiales; family Geminibasidiaceae; genus Basidioascus; species Basidioascus undulatus. Next base: position 26,808 of record JTLS01000030.1, on the reverse strand, counting down.
AGGCGGAAGTGGGACGGGGAACTCACACTCACCTCCCCTCGCCGGCGCCCAGCGCTTCGCCCGAGGTTGGGCGGGGGAGGAGGAAGCTCGAGGAGGAAGCTCTAGGCGGAGGTGATGGGGCCGAGGCGAAGAGGGCTAGGTTGGAGCTGTAGGCGTTCGGCGTTGCGATTCTCTTGTCGCACTTCTTGCGCCTGGGGGTTGTTCATCTAACGTTCCATTGTCGCACGGTGCTTGAGCAGCAGCTTAACACTGTGGGCGCGCTTCTGACCGTAGGTTCGGCCAGGATCAAAAGAAAAAAAAAAGGAACAACATCTCGGACATGAAAATGCAAGAGCAACAAGGAGCAAAAAAGTCGTAGTCAGATACTCTACCATTGAGCCAGCCGGCCGTGACCGACGCAGGGATCGAACCTGCAACCCCCTGATCTCGACTCCCACTCGCTTATGATTGTGGTGACGGTAAATTACGCTACGAAATACATAAACCTTATACCGCCCAAAATATTGTGGTATAACAGACCAGAGCTCATCTAGCCACAGTGAGGACTGCAATCGAGCGTGCCACGTGGTTTTGTCAAGTCTATCACGTACCATAACCATAATGAGACTGGACAAGACAAGACAGGACGCAGACCACGAGGACGTGCCTATGCGTGGAGCTTGAAACGAAGAATGGCGAGTGCTCGGCGAGCCGGGCGCGACTTCTGACTAACACTTCACAGCGGGGCCTGAGTATCTCAGCAAGTTAGTTGGAAATGAGTGGTACAGGCGCAAATCACAAGTCACAAGAAGCTAGAAATGAGAGCCGAGCTGCGAGACTAGCGCAGGCGGCTCTGCAATTGCAAGAGGGCAGCGCTGCAGCTAGCCAGCTATGATGGCATGCATAGATCATATGCTGGAAGGTCATCCAGCTGGTCTTTTACTTTTCTAATATCCAATGGGACGCTGGGGGGACCGGGAGTAGGAGCTCTGAAGGGGGGGAATGGCAACGACGATGCTTTCAGCCCTGTTCATGAATCGCCGTTCCCCTGTTTGTGTGCTCTATCAAGATGCAGAACCAGTTAGATCTGCAGGGGAATTGTCCTGGTTGGTAGATTACTAGACATTTTGACTGTAAACACTCTAACAACACCCAGAACCGCAGAGCCGCTGGCAACCTATTCTACTCTCCCATCGACTTGTACGGGCGTGGTACGTCTGAGGTTGCTATCCTTAAGGTGTACCAAAAATACTTTGGTTTAAAGGCTCTGATTTTATCTACCGAAGTCGCCTGGCCATACGTGTATAGTTGACCCGGCATCCGGCATGTGACTAGGATGAGCGTTCGCCGCCCAGCCCGTTGCCACCTCAGCATCACCATCCCCGCACCACGGCTATAGCTCTTTCTGACCACGCCTCTTGCTCTGCTTCCTTTCGAACCACGCACCGCTTCGCCCTCCGAATCACTGTCCCGGAATTCCCCATCGAAATTCACAGGCTCATCATTGAGGAAGTCGGCGTGCCGTTGCACCCGCTCTCTTACCCGAGGGACTCGCCCACGCTGGCGTACTCTGCCTCGTTTCGCGCTCGTTCAACGAAGCAGAAACCCCTCTCCTCTACGGTTCAATCACGCTCAAATTGCAGCGGCAGACAGAGAAGCTGGCGCGCACGACGGAAACGAACCCGCAGCTCCTCGATTGGACACTCAATTCGCTCCATTCAACGCGCATTATCGTCCCGCCAACCGGCGAAGCAAGCTGATATAGAAAAATCTTACTGGGATCAAGCGATTCTTCAACGACTTCCAATTCCTCTACTTCCGGGTTGGCTCTGCTTTGGAAGAGTATTCGCTGCCAAATCATAGCTTTAGACATTTCCGAGGTTCCGCTCGCGGGGGAAGATGCGAGTTCGATCGAGCTTGAGTCGATCACGTAGACACCGCTGTCGTCCGACGAGCGCCCCGAGGCGGTGATGGCGAGGACACAGTCGTGGAACTAGGCGGCGGGGGTTTGGCCGAAGATCTACGGGTTTAAATGCAAGGACAGCAAAGCATTCATCAGCTGGGGGGTACAACCGCTGTCCAGACTGAAAAGTTTACGTACGAAGTCGACAGCACCTTCGATGTATAGTAGGTGGCGCTTTAGTTCGGAGCTCGTCGACACGGTCAGCGCACCGCTGAGCGGGGAGGTGCGGCTGTCCGCATGGACCGAGGTGGACAGCGAAAGAGAGCGAATGCGGCGGGGAGGAGACGAAAAGAAAGAAGTATGACCTGGAAATGCAGCGTTGTACGGATCACCGTCAACGTACGGCAGTGAGAAACGGCACAAAGCCCAAGCTACGCTCGATTGCTCACCGGCACGCTGTTGAGAGAAAAAGGCACAAGGGAAGGCGAGAGAACAAGAGGGAGGGAACGTGGAAGGCAAAGAGATGCGTCCGATGCGTCTATATAGATCTGCTATAGGGGGCCACGGAAGCGGGACCTCTCCAGGGACTTCGCCTTGGATATTGATGGCGGAACACTGAGCAGCGGGACGTTCCGCTAGTTTATCTATGTAAAGCTTACTGCGAGAGGGAGTCTATACAGACTATATATTTTCTGGATATAAAAAGATGGGTGCAAGACATTCCTGTGCGTGTGCCTGCAAAATTGGGTATGAGTAAGGGAGAAGTGTCTATGCCGAGCATGTTGCAGGGTGCTGTGGGTCTGTACGCCCCCGGCCGACGAACATGTTTGTCGGTACCCTACTTTTGCACCGCCAGCGGTCTAAGCATTGGGAATTCTGAGAGTGACAGGCGGCTTTACCAACCTCTTCTGTTGTAGTTGTAACGTTGGGAACCAAGACAAGGATGGCAAACACCCCATTATCATACCGTACAGGGGTACTTTGTATAATCATCGCCAGCCTGAAAGAGTTCCGTAACAGGCTAGTTCGCATATGCGAACCAGTCGAGGTGAGTCCTGATGGTCGCTTCCTCGAGGCACTCAAAGCCCAGACACGTATTGGGTCATGCCAGCAGGTCGCAGCTGTCCCGCTCCGGGCACACTTCGGTGGCGCGCGCATGGACGAGCAGTTTTGGCGAGAGCGCGAGGATGAAGGGTTGAGAAGGGGGAGGATCGCTGAGCGTAAGACAGAAGGAAGAGTCCACGATGCCATGATGATGAGAAGTACAAGATGCACGATGGGACGTTGCCTGTGAAGCTCGTCGACCAAAGGTTGGTCGGATACGGACCGCGACTAGGCACGAATGGAAACCATCCCCTAGCCAGTACGCCTGCGGGTGTAGACGGGCGCGCTTCGCATGATTTGCGACGTGAACCGTATGCGCTGGTTTGAAACTCGTCGCGATACCTCCTAGTCAGCTGAGCACGCCTCAGTCGAGAAGGCTCCCACGCTCAGTGGAGACGTTGGCTGAGGGAAAACGGGGTGGCACGGATGCGCAAAGTCGACCTGCGATACCGTTAGCGCTCGAAGCACGCTTGCGGCGGTGCGGCGGACAATCAGCAGCGACGTGGTCTGCACGCGGACGGTCAATTTAGATACGCGCAACGCTGTGGGGATAACGAGCGTGGGTTCGAAGAGGATCGAGCGAAGCGAGGATGAGACGATCGAAGTCTCGCAACGGTAAACGCGGAGGGCGGGCGGGACGTTAGCGGTGCGGGTAAAGCGATCGACGTCAAGTACGGCACGCCGCGCGCTGCGCCTTGTCAGGTTCGTCCATGCACCTCGATCATCCTCCTCCTCAGGCGCGGCCGACCGGCTCATTGCACCATCGCGGTCCCCGCGTTCTTCTGCTTCTCCAGCTCCGCCCTGCATTCAGATCCAAGAAGAATATCAGCACACATCCTTCGTTTACCCCACACTCACGGGCAGCAGGAGGAAGTGACGACGAGCTGGCCCGCCACCCCTGCTGAGGAGCACTTACCGCAGCTGATGGCTGAAGTCGTCGTCCTGGCTGCTCCCAGCACCGGCTCTGCGGTCAGTCTCGAAGCACAGGCTTGTTCAGGAGGGGTGGAAGGAACCACGCACTCGTCATCATCCCACGAGTCCTCCCAGAGCTTGTCCTTGCTCGCCCCAATCTGCGCCAGGTCCGTGTCCTCGTCCTTCCAGTCTGTTTGTACCACTCATCAGCAGCCGCCTCCCATATTCCATCTTCAACAGCGAAGCCACCTACCCTCAATCTCAAACTCCTCAAACTCGTCGTCCTCCTCGAGTGCGCCCAGCTGCTGGAGGTCCTTCTTGTTCTCGTCCTCCGCGGCAGCCTTGTCCACCGGCTGCTTGTCCGCGGACTTGTTGTTGTTGTTCGCCGCGGATGTGGAGGAAGATGCGTCGTTGGCGTTGTTGTTGGACATGGTGGCGGGGCGGATGAGCGTAGAAGGAAGACGAAGGGGTGGTGAGGAAGGAGAGAGGCAGGGAGGGGACGACGCGTCGTCGAGGCGTGCGAGAAGGAGGGCGGATGTCCGCGGACTGTCCATACAGGCCAGACGGCACCCGCCAACTCTCGCATTTGCTTCTTTTTACTTCACACACTGTATGCATCATTTCATTCCATCAGTTGTAGGGTAAGAAAACCAGACCTTCATTCTCCGCTGACTAGGGTGAGGGGGGTGTTGCAGTGCAGAGTAACTGTTGCGGGCAAACATCTTATGGTAAGTACTTGCGCCTTGCAGCGTCGGGAACTACCCATCGGCAACTCTTGATCCCCTCAAGTCTACTCAGTTCAAAACAGGTCTTCATCATCACCCAGAGGAGGTCTCATAGATCTAGAGGTCTTGAGTGACTCTCAGATGAAGCTGCTTGAAACCGCTTGAACAGCGCTTGAAAGGTGACGTCATTTTTGCTTGCTCAAGAAGACCTATAAGACATGGTCGTGTGCCTTGGTGTGTTTGTGGGCAGGAGTCATAGACGGTATGGAAATAATGTAGACGACAAAGCTGGATATGGGGGATGTAGAGAATGAGGATATGTTGGAAAGTTTCGACTGACAACGCTCGCTGAGCCAAGACGGATTGAGCGAGCGAGGCAACTCGCAGATCCTCGTCTCCGTGAAGGTCTCCGCCGGAGTTCTCAGCTTTTCTTGGGTGTTGACATCGCACACATGACCACCTGCGCAATTGGCAGTCTTTTAAAAGCGTACAAGCCAGGTTTAGAGATGAGCCTCAAACCGCTCGGCATCCTCCGCTCACTCCTGTACCTGACGTACCGTCGGCACCGGAGCCTGTGGAGTGACGCTGCCCCAGGTCCTCATACAATCACTAATTTCGGGAGACCACCTTGCTGTTGACCATCACCACCACCATCAACCGGCTTCCCATTCCCCAACCCAGCATGCCAGATCCGCCCTCCTCTCCCGATCCTCAACCAACCAGCCTCCCCATTTCACTCAAGCCACCTTCCGCTCATCCTTCCCTGACATCTACATTTCAGGTGTCCGGATCCTGCGTGAGATTGACGAGGGCGAGTCCCAGGATGGGGAGGCGCACAGGAACGGGGCACGCATCGAGGAGGAGCAGGGGGGCGAGTATGTGGTGCGTCTGCCTTTCCTTTCTCGTCTTCTCTCCTATTCCACTTGTAGTCCTGTCCGCTGGACAATCTGACACTGCACTGTTCCTGTCCGCGGCGGCAGAACATGGAAGTCTCCTTCGCCTACCGTGCGCGCCCCTCCGGCGCTCAGGCGTCGACCAAAGCGCGGAACGCGCACCTCCTAATCCACTTCTACCTGGGTGTCAAGAAGCTGCTCGACATCGACCTGCCTGTCTATGTCGAGCTCCGCGGGCTGGTCGGGACGGCGCGCGTCCGACTGCAGATCATCTCGGACCCGCCGTTCGTGAAGCACGCGACGCTGTCGTTTATGGGTCTTCCCCGGGTGGGTCTTTTCTATTCGCCTCTTGCTCGCTTTTGTTCCTGCTTGTAGGCTGAAACTAGGTTGGGGTTGAAAAAGGTGGACTTCTCGGCTGTTCCCCTTAACCAGCACCTCGTCAACGTTATGCGGCTGCCTGGTGCGTCTTCGTGAGGGTGGGGAGAACGAAAGGGGAGTCATCGAGTGCTGATGTGGGATCGTGCGCGGGTCCCAGTCATTTCCGGGTTTATAGACTCGTCGATATGCGCTGCGATGGCGCAGTATTGCGCGCCCTCATGTGAGGATGCGTGCAGTTCCGGGCAGCGGCTAAGTGGAAGCTGACGAGGATTGGTTGGTGGGCAGCTTACACGGTTGATGTGCAGAAGATGCTGCTCGACGACGATATTAAGGTGCGTTTGCAGGATGTGCGGTCTGCTTTACAGGGATGTGCTGGTGGCTGACGGTGGGCATGGACGTTATTGCAGCGGGAGACGACTGCGCTGGGTGTCATCCTCCTGCGCATCCACGGTGCAGAGAAGTATGTCCCTCGCTTAATCCCCTGAAAGTGGAGCAGGACGACGCGATGTATGAGGCTAATGAGACCTGTATGCGCAGTCTTGAGAAGAGCGACATGCGCGGGAGCTCCGATCCGTACTGCACGATCGAGTGGAGCAAGCAGGGCAAGCCGCTGTACAGCACGCGTGTGATCGTCGACGACCTCAACCCGCTCTGGGAAGAGTCCGCCGCGATCATCATCCGCCCGGAGGTAAGGAGGGCATGCTGTACCGATTGAGGGTCTTCCAGCGGCTGATAACGATGGTGTTGGGGACCGCAGCTTGTGCGCTCGCAGGAGGACGTCCAGGTCACGGTATGGGACTCGGATCGGTACACTGCCGATGATCGGTGTATCCTCGTCTCTCTATCTATTCCGCTTCCCCAGTGCAGCCGAAACCCGTTTGCTGATGTGCTCCGGTCGCACCCCGCACAGCCTCGGCAAAGCCTGCTTCTCGCTCGAAACGCTCCTGCGCAAGCCGGGCAAGATTTACCGGAACCGCACGCCGCTGGAGGGCGTCAAAGCAGGCACGTCGCGCGAGGGCCATCTCAACTGGACCGTCTCGTTCCACCCCAAGGCCGACCTCCGAAGCGAGCTTCACACGGACGGGAGGGACCCGTGAGCGGACCAACTTGCCCCTTCCGGAGAGACAGAATACGAGACCCGGGATGCTGATGAAATCATGAGGACAGGTTCGTCGACCCCGATGTGAGGAAGAAGTACGAGCGCGAGTTCGAGATGGACGAGGGGCACAAGAAGGAGATAGAGGACGGCGGCGCTGTGCAGCGGACAAGACCGGATCCTGAACACCCGAGCGGTACGTTTTTTTCATATGCCGCATTGGATCTCTGCATGTCTGACGCCTCTCATCGTCGACTCGCCAGGCATTCTTTCGATCCAAGTCCACTCGATCGCACAGCTCGAGGTTGGTCCTCCATCTCCTTTGACGTCTTTTGGCTTGTCGAAGCGCAGCGCGCTAATGGACGGCATTGATCTGAAAGCTCCGAGATACTGAAAGGTCGTACGGGACCAGCCAAAGCAGGTCCGGCTCGAGGGGACAGGACCCCTGTGACAAGGAGACTGAGGAGGAGGACAAGGCGCCAAGCGCGTACTGTGAGTATCATTGTTACCTTCCATAGATCGAGAGAAAGTATCACAAACCTTCTTTTTGATCTGCAGGCGACATCCTGCTCAACGACCAGGTCAGATTCCTCGACGCCCATACTCCGGAGGCAATCGTGCTGACCTGCTCCCTTAAATTATATAGACCATCTACCGCACACGGTAGGTCTTCACTTGTTTCACAAAAGGGTTCTTAGACCTGATACATCTTCTTCCAGTTCGAAACCTTTCTCTCATGCTCCTGTAAGTCTCGACTGCGGTGCTGCGCACTGGCAACCTGCTGATGGATAACTGCAGTTCTTCAATGCCGGCACCGAGCGCTTCATCACGGACTGGCGCACCACAATGGGTGAGCGCAGCTGCAGTCAGACCAGGATAATCGCACAGGCTAACGAGCACTTTGCGGGGCAGTCATGGTCGTCGCTCGTGATTCACGCCTTCGAGAGGTAAGTCCATTACCGCGGCGGCTGCTTTTGGTCCAACTGAGTTGACAAGTGTCTCCCTTTCTTCATCGCATAAAGTCAGACCCCATGTCCGTGCTGGCCGCAAACAACCGACTACCTTCTAAAAGATGCATACTGAGACAGTGGGGCGGCACGGGTGCAGTCTAGGCGTTGTTCCGCTCAAGCTGTCGGAGATCTTCAAGAACAGCTCACAGCTCACGAATTCCTATCCCTTAACCGGAGGTATGTCGGCTCACTCAGCGCTAGTGTCCCTGCGTGCCAGCTTATACGCGGACTTCCAGGCGTCGGTACCGGTCGCATCCGCCTGTCCATCTTGTTCCGCTCTGTCGACCTCAAGCTCGAGAGGCCTCTTCTGGGTTGGGATGTACGGTATCCATCGCGCATCAGCTTCTGGAAGAAATTTTGGCTTACGGTGCCGAAATTCGCGAAACAGGTCGGCACGCTGCAGATCCACTCCGAGCAGATCATCGCCAAAGACTTCCAGACTGAGGACAGATTCTCGGTTGAGACGTTCGGCTGGAATAGGCTGTATTTGCGGGTAAGCCCATTTTTTGCTTTGCCTGTTTGGTCTTTGCTCAGTTCTGGACACGCCGCTTCCAATGCAGACAATCTCGAGCACGCGCAAGCTGAAGGCTCGTTCGGCTACGTACTCCGAGGATCTCACCGAAGTCCGATGGAAAGTTGCCGTGAAGGAACCTCCGCTTCGGTGCGTCCTCTAAGCAGAAAATAGCACGGCAAAGATTTGACCTAGGAAACGTTTCAGTCTGCCCGTGAAGCGGCGGTATGCCAGCGCTTTCTCCATTGAGTTCCACACGTACGCCGAGTCCTTCCTGAAGCGCAGTTCCGTGCTAATAGCACGTCGATAGTCACACGTTCAGCGGGACTGCTCGAGCAATCGCTGTCATCTGGCTTCGGGACCTCAGCGATGTGCGTTCGTTCGCGGTGGCTCGGTCATGCTTTTCCTCCGCTAACGGGGAGTGAACACTAGAATGAAATGTACCGGAACCTGCGCCTGCCGATCTGGACTGGCGATAAGGAACAGTACGTTGATTACTTCGCGCCTTGCCGCATGCGTCTGACTTGCTCTCAGGTTTCACCGCGTCCAGCAGGAGTACACTTCAGGCGAAGAGGACGTACGAAAGCTCGGACTTAAGCTCGTTGGCTACCTTGAGATGTGCGTGTTCTGATGTTTCAAAACACTTTGAGGCGAATCTTACGACCCGAATAACCAGCGACTTGCGGTTTAAGAGCGGACTGGGTAAGACGCACGGCGAGTTTTCGGACGACAAGGACGCAGAGGAGGTCATGGAGGCGTGGGAGTGCGCGGTGACATCTGGGCTGCGTTCGACTGTCGGGGACTTCATCAACGAGGTAAGATTGTCCTCCCCATGATTTTATGGAGCTGATTCTCACCTTCTACTGCTGCTAGTACACGGACGTGGACCGTAATCGAGGTACGCCTGACGGGCAAGCGCGACTCTCGAGACTGCCGATTCGTCTAACCGGCAATGCTCCAGATCCGCTCGCGTATCGCCGGAAGCAAGTATGCCAAGACGACGATGATGAGTCCTCATCGTCGAGGGATGTGGACGGGGAATCAGATCGTGATTCAGACTATGGGGACGAGCCGGATGACTCTGGAGCAGCGGACGAATCTCGCTCCCGTTCTCAGCCCATAAGCCGCCAAGAGAAACGCAAGGTGACTTTTATTCATGCTATCTTTGGGGCACACGTATACCGATGGCTGGGACAAACAGGCGCTCCATCAAGAGCAACGGGGTATCTACCAGTTCAAACCTGCCCGCAGCGCACGCTGGGTGAGTCCACTCTGCGACAAGCCCAGGGGCGTTTTCTAACGCCCTTGTTGGGCCTGATCAGGTAGCAAGCAGTCTGCGCAGATCTATTCGGAAGGCTCGCGGCCGGGTCAGCTTGCACAATCGAGGGGCTGGCGGTGAGATCGAGACTGAGGCATGAATCGCATTTTACGCCTACTCGTGAAGCTGTCTTGAGGTTTGTAAACATTTCCGGAGGGCCTGTAAGAGTCTTGCGGGAAGTGGAACTTGGTGGAACCCACTGAGTGCACTCCACGCTCGTGTCAAGCTTTTTTGAACGTGTACGTGATGCACAGCCCGGGAGTTACCGGCTACGTTGTCTCTTTGAGCCGTTGCTCTCTTTGCGTTATAACTCACCGTAGAGCGTTGCAGCCTCGAAGTGAAACTTACAACCTACAGAACGCCGGCATTGCCGCTTCCCGTCAACATCGCTGTCAAAGCGATCTCTTTTGACAGACTGAAGCCCAGTAAAACGACAATTCCAAAAAACGTGACTGCGAGTAGGTGTTCATCGAGTACAGAGTTTATATCCCTTCCTCACGCACACTCATATCCGAATGCAGTTCGCCATTCCAAGTAGTGAGGCGTCAATGCACAGCAAGGACGGTAGCTAAAAGACTCCCTACGCACCCGCCAAGGCATCATTGTCGACTACATTCATTCGCAGATACTCCAAGCTCGGCTCCACTCTCTCACAACACTCAGCTCCTACCAACTCCTACCACCGTTCCCTTAAGCCCGATCCAGCTCCTTCTCTTTGCCCTTCGCTTTTGTCGCCCTTTCCTCCCTCGCCTTCTCGGCTGCGCGCTCCTGACGCAGCTCAACCCAGGCATCGCGCAGCACGCTCCACTCTGTCCGAGGGCGCATCCACCAACCCGCCCTTTGGCTATGCACGGTCGCCCGAACGAGACTGGTGATGATCTCGTCCAGCGACGGGGCGTCGAAGAAGATTTCGAGCTTGCCCGGAATGACACGCTCGCGGCTGGTCCGACGGCGGCTCGGGAACAGGCAGACCGGCGAGCGTGGCCGAGCGCGACATGGAAGAGTGTAGATGGCGGAAGGATAGGCGGGCAGCGGGGAGCTGAAAAGGTAGCACTGCGTGGTACAATATCGCAAAAGGAAACATATTCAGCCTACTGCAAATCAGTTCGGAGCTGACTAGAAAATCAAAAAGTACCTTGAGGGAAGCCTCGTCGTCGGATAGGCGCCAGAGTAGCTCTCGCCCTTGGGCGCACTGAAAGAGTTGATCTGACCTGCTCCGCATGAACGCACATCAGCTTGGTCTTTGAATCGTGTTTCTCTGGACATATAACACTTGAACGTACTCGAGGACCCCTTTGCGCTTCTCCCGGACCCAGAAGTCCCCGCTCTCGACATCTCCCCGACCCTCCAGCCACGACTTTCCCAGCCCCTCCCACCCAATGCTCATCCTCGCAATCTCATCGACTTCGGCGATGAACCTCCGAATGGTCACCGTCGCGCGGACACGGGCAGATGGCACGTTCAAAGGATTGGGGACGAGGAAAACGCTGTAGAGCGGAGATGGATCGACGACAGAGGCATCGACGATGTCGCAGAGATGCGATGGATCATCGTTTGAAGTGGGATAAACGACGGTGAGCGTGCGCGTTTGGACTGGAGCTGTTGCGACTGCCATGGTGATGGTCAATGGAGGAAGAGATTGACGGAAACGTCCAGAAGGCGCAAGGTCTTTGTGCGAACGAACGAGGAGGCGGGCGGACCAAATGTGCGAGGAGGCTGCGCAATGTTTTCGCCTCCCGCTCTGCTGTGCGCCCAGTCTTAATGCGGACGACCTATTTGACAGTTTTTGATGTTGAAAACATCACCTCAAATAATTGCTCCAGTGGCACGATCCCGGCTCTCGAATTCAGCCCCACTCGTCCGGCCTCGTCGGAACGCCGACGCGGACCGTCACGGCGTTGAGAAGCATGACGGACAAGGTGTTGGGTTGAGACAGAAAAGCCCGGAATCGGCGGTACGAACCAATTTCGGCATTTTCCATGTTATCCATATTTAAGAAGAGTTTAAGCTGCAGTCGTCGCCGAGGAAAGTAGCTGGCTAAGCAGCCAGCGCAAGTGCACCTTCTGCGACGTTGGGAGTGAAGTAGTTGAGCGTTCCAGTCCATCCAGTACTTGGATATTAGCCTGAGTCTCCTAAAGATTTAATGTAAAAAAATTGTGGATCTGAGACGCATCCGTCTGGGAACGCCAAACATGAGCATTGATCTAAATGGCACCGCAACACTACCTCGTCATGAACGCGATGCATATGCAAGGTTTCGCTCCCAAAGTTAGTTTCTCCACACAGACCTCCCATATATAACCCTCCGAAAATATAACAGCTACCTAACGACAGCCGTGACCTTGATCTCGACCCTCAATCTCGGATTGGGAAGCTGATGCACCGCGATCATCGTTCTCGCGGGCGCCCCAGCGGGGTCCGGGAAGAATTCGTTCCAAGCGCTGTTACATCCCTGCATAGTGGTCCATGTCAACCAGGAAGACCGTGGCGTCGACGACATGGGCGTGCGTGAGTGGCGGCGTCACGAGCTCCAAGATCGAGGCAATGTTAGTCAGGACTGCGCGATCTGCGCGAAGACATAGGTGGTGAAGGTTCCGTCGTCGTGGAGAGTTACCTGTTTAGGAGGGGGGCTGGGTGTGGGTGAATGGGGAGAAAAGAGAGGGAAAAAGGGAGAAACTCACCCCCTCGTGAGTCCCGTCGCCTGACGAGAGGACGTCCCTGATACGTAGACCGTCTTCCCGACTAATCTCGCATGGGGGTAGTTGGCAAGCCCTTAACAAAGCCAGCCAAAGTGAGTTAGAACACCATATGTAAACAGAGGAGTCCAACTGGTGGGCTTCAACGCACCAACGCACCCTGTGCCCTGCTTTCGTCGAGGAACACTGGAGTACCATTGGCGCTAGACATGATCGGTTGCACAGAGCGGGAGGTGAAGATTAGGGTGCTGGTAAAATATGGAAAGAAAGGTTTTCAAGAATGGTAGCTGCGGCAGGAGAGGTTGGGGTGGAACGAAGGGGCATGGCTCAGCGATTGGGAAGTCCCGACACACCTGACCATCTCCGCCGTATGCTCTTCTTGCTCTGCCGCCTACGAAACGGTCTCGTCCTCAGAACCCATCGCATCGTTTTTCGGCTTCGTAATGGACATCGTGCAGAGCAAAGTCCCTCGAATCGTGTTTTACATCGCGACCCGTTCTCGGCCGACAGCCGGCGCACTCACGCGGCTGATCACTCTACCCCATCGAGTCGTACACACTTTCCCTTAATTATCTACACACCCTATAGCATCGGTTTCTGGGCAATATCAGGTCTTCTCCCATCCGCTATTCCCGAATACACCTTCCAACAAGCCTGCCAATGGGCCGTCAACACCCTCGCCAACAGTGCTCCACTGCTCCTGCCCAATAACTCTGGCGTTCAATTTTGTGCATTGTCATAATTGACAGCCAAAACCTTCTGTTCGCATTGCACTCAATTTGCAGAAGGTTTCCCTGCTCGTTGCAACTGTCGCATTCGCTCGGAGGCATTTCTGTTGACTCATCTTTTCCCAGGCAAGCTGTGATTCGATAACCTCCCCGCTTGTGAACGTCTTCTCTCTTCAGCCGCCGCCATGTCTTCGCCATATTACCCTCGAATAGTGGTGATAGACCTCTACGACTCGTATACCAACAACCTCGTCACCCTTCTCTCGCCCGATTACCCCATCAAAGCGCATATCGCCATCATCCGTGGCGACGAGTTTGGATGGGACGAGTTTCGAGACCGCGTGCTGCCGTGTGTGGATGGGGTCGTCATCAGCCCAGGGCCAGGGAGGAGCGATAGAAAGGAGGTGAGTGGTATTCTGAGGTTCTGGAATGGCGGGAGGTTGCTGATATTGAGGGGCGTGGGCGATAGGACTTCTCGTTCTGCGCCGACCTGATCCGACATGTACCCTCGCCTTCATTGCCCATCCTAGGTGTCTGCCTCGGTATGCAAGGTCTCTCCACCTCTTTCGGAGGATCGGTTCGTTCTTTCTTTTAGGTGTCACCCGCGAGATCTTCTAATTTGGGGCTCCCACGCCAGCTTCTCACCACCCCTCGCATCGCTCACGGTCAAGTCCAGCGCGTGCGACATACGGGCAGGGGCTTGTTTGCGGGACTGGATAAGGACGTGGAAGTGGAGATGGTCCGGTACAACAGTCTGGTGGTCGATCCTGACAGTACGTGTTCGCCAAATGCTGCGTTATGGTAGCAGTCGGGGGCAGAGCGCTGAGGGTAATCGATGGAAGAACAGCGATCCCCCCAGAGCTCGAGATCACCGCCGTAGATGCCTCATCGTCTCGGAACGTCCTTGGGCTACAACACCGCACGCGGCCACTGCATGGCGTCCAGTTTCATCCTGAAGTGCGTCTGAAGCTTCGTTTCGCTTGCGTATCTGTCATAGTCCAACGGCTGTTGCAGTCAATCTCTTCAACGCACGGCGCACATCTTCTCGCCAACTTCCTCAAGCTCTGCACACCACGCACGAGCGACTCGAAGCCCCTGCCGGACTGGCTGCTCGCGCGGTCGGCGCTTGCGCATCCGGAGCTCGGGCCAAGTCCGGCTGCGGCGAAGGAGGCGGAGGGGCCGATTTGGGAAGTGCGGAGCCTGGAGTTGGGAGAAGTAGGGAAGGAGTTGGACACGAGGACTGTGTTTGAAGGCCTCGTAAGGAAGTGGGCGAAAAAAGAGGGCGGGGTGGGCGAAGTCTGGCTCGATTCGGCGCGGGCGCGTCTTCCTTTCTTCTTCATTCTTGAACTCCGCACGCTCACGCTTTGCCCGCTTCAACAGCCCAGCGACCCACACTCCCTCACATCCTACCTCTCCGCGCCGTCCCTCTCTCTCTCCTACAACCTCTCCACCCGCACCCTCCACACTTCCTCCTCGTCCTCGCCCATCCCGCTTCCCCCCTCGCACAAGACCTTCTGGTCCTACCTCGACGCGCTGCAACTCGAACTCGAGCGGCATACGCGCTTCTCTGGCTCTGCCAGCGAGCGCGAGGGCTTCAAGTGCGGCTGGGTGGGCGTGCTGGGGTACGAGATAGGGCGCGAGGCGATGGACGGGTATCACCCGCGCACCGCTGGGCTAAACGACGACGGCGCACACCCCCCGGACGTCATGCTCCACTTCTGCGACCGCGTCCTCCTCTACTCGCACCTCACCCGCCGGTGGACGGCGCACGCTCTCGTCCGCCTTCGACCCGCTCCGTCCTCCTCCGATCACATCCTCCCCACCCTTGGCCTCTCCTCCTCAGCCGCATCATCATGGCTCTCATCTCTCCCGCATCTCCTGTCTTCCCTCGTCTCCGCACACTCCGACGCCAACCTGCCTCCTCTGCCCGACTTCACCCCCGGCACCTCTCGGAAGTCTTACCTAAACTCCATCTCCACCGCTCGACAACAAATCGCGCTCGGCGAGTCGTACGAGCTCTGCCTAACGAACTCGTTCACCTCATCGCTCCCACCCCCACTCGCCGCCTCCTCGCACGATCACTACCCTCTCTACCTCACCCTGCGCGCTCAAAACCCCGCACCATACTCCGCGTTCCTCTCCTTCCCCGCACTCGGCAATACCTCTGTCCTCTCCTCCAGCCCCGAGCGCTTCATCCGCTTCTCCGCGGCCGGGCACGTCGAGATGAAGCCCATCAAGGGGACCGTTGCGCGCGGCCGGACGGAGGAGGAGGACCGGGAAAGGATGCGCGAGCTCGAGATGGACGTTAAGGAACGGGCGGAGAACTTGATGGTGCGTCGGTCGGTGTGGGTTGGGGCGGGAACAGACGGACATGGCTGACGGCGGCGGAGACGGAGTGACAGATCGTCGACCTCATCCGCTCGGACCTCCTCTCCTTCTGCGAACCACCTACCGTCAAGGTCCCCAAGCTCATCCAGCTTGAGTCGTACGAGGCGGTTCACCAACTCGTGACGACTGTCGTCGGCGCGCGCAAGCCCGGCGTGGGTGTCGTCGAAGCTGTGCGCCGATGCTTCCCGCCCGGTACGTCTTCGCTCTTGTGAGCCTACCCTCCCTCGTGCGTGCTGACATGGTGAGTTTTTCCGGGGTGGAATGCAGGGAGCATGACAGGTGCACCAAAGCTGCGCAGCGTGCAGATTCTGGAGGAGCTGGAGGAGGGTCGGAGGAGAGGGGTCTATTCGGGTGCGGCTTCCCTCTCGCTCTGCAAACAACTCTATAGACTTTCAAAGACTGACAGAATTTTCATGAACTCTATAGGCACGCTCGGCTACCTGTCCGTCACCGGCTCGTCCGACTTCAGCGTTGTGATCCGGACGATCGTTGCTCACGGTTCCGGCGCGT
Source organism: Basidioascus undulatus (assembly GCA_000826855.1). NCBI lineage: Eukaryota > Fungi > Basidiomycota > Geminibasidiomycetes > Geminibasidiales > Geminibasidiaceae > Basidioascus > Basidioascus undulatus. The sequence continues at coordinate 10,657 of JTLS01000030.1, read as the reverse complement.
GGACTCGCTGCGTTCTTCATTGTTTAAAACCGGCTGACCGGTCTGGGTGGGCTTTGGCGACACAGAACTGAGCATCGGCGCGGGCGGGGCGATCACTTGGCTGTCGGATGCGGAGAAAGAGTGGGATGAGGTGCTCACGAAGGTTGGGAGTGTGTTGGGAAGGAGACCGGAACCACAGGGCGCGGCGGATGCTGGAAGGACATAGACTGGCTGTGACATGTGTCTCGTCGTTGCAGTATCGTCTTCTCGATATGGCGTGTTGTATACTATGATGGTTGGTCAAACGACAAGGACGACGATCGTACTGGGTATGCCGTGGTGTTGCTTCTTGTCTTCCACATTGACCCTGGCCCGAATGGACTTGGCCGTCCTTACCATCGCGCTGTAATATTCGTGTTTTCCTACCTCTGTTCCGAATCCAGCTTCTTTGTTCTTACCAGTGGAAAATACTGAGGGGGCATATTCCTGCCAACTAGGCTGCCCAGCGCCCAGCGATTTTCTTTCAATTTTCTTTCGACACTTGACTAGCAAAAAGTAATTGTCTATTAACTTAATTATGTGTGTCCTTGGGGAAAGAACATCACAAGCTCGGGTTCTTCGTGAATGACGTGGATGCCAGCTTCCAGCAACGGGTATGGTCATACACCTTCAGCCGCTACTCGCCGCTTCTAGTTTGCAAGGAGCCTCATCGTCTCGCCAAGCCTATACTCTATCGCGCAATATACTGGCACAACTTCGCATCTTGCCATTCGTTCCTCAAGCACGCCTTGGCGGCCCACGTCGGCGGTTTCCCTTCGTGCCGACACCTCACAATTCGAACAACCGCTATCGAGAGCAAATATATCGCTAGTATCCTCAAGGCATGCCCCAACATCTTCCGCACCGAGCTCAACATGACCGTGGGGGAGGACACGTATGCCATCGGGCCCGAGGTCTTGGACGCCTTGAGGCATCTGCGCACGACTGAGGTTGCTCTGAATCTTTGGACGCTGGACCTTCTGAACTACCTCGATTTTTCAAGCCCAAAAAGGCTATTCAGAGGGTCCTGCTCAGCTGGTTCGAGATCTGAACGACATCCTTGAGCGTGGGGCGGCACGCGAGCTCTCCGGGAGCTCGCTCGAGTTATGCCCTCGGACACTCCCTGCGCCTCGCGCAATGTTCAGACAGTGCGCTTCTACCGTCCCTTCCAGTACAACACCGATGTGTTTGGGTCCCTCGAAATCCGAACCTGCGCCGCATTGAGGAGTATGTATCACCGAAAGCACGTTCGGCACCCGAAGGCCGTGTGCAGGACCATCTGCTCCATCCCAACAACCTCACCGCTCCGCTCGCAAGCTCGCTGCGGGATTCGGTGTGTGTTGAGGCACGCGTGGTGGGTGGTTGGGTTTTTGGGAAGGCGGTATGCCGTTCTGAATGTTAGGGGCTACGAGGAGCGGTGCTGTGCGGGTTCAGTTGGTGAGTTGGTGGGTGGGTGGAGTGGCTGAGGGACTGTTGGCTAGCCAACCCAGAGAGTCGCACCGCTGGGTGTTATCTGGTTCTCCGCGCCACCGAAATCGGAGCACTGCGACCACTTGAGGCAGAGAAGTCCACCCCTGACCAGGCACAGGAGGAACCACACCTCGGACTTACACTCTCCGGGGACGACAGCCTTCAGGTAGGTGTCGCGGAAGGAGCGGTCTAGGGAGTCGGCTACCACTCCACCCCACTTGTGGAACCAGATGTCGATGGTGGCGAGGCATGGCACCTCTTGGAGAGCTCGTCGGCCAGATGTAGAGATTTTTAAGTTTGGGAATGGCGATTGTCGGTGAAGCTCGCTGTCTTGGCGGGAGCATCATGGGCGACTGGTTGAGAGTGTACAGATGAACATGGGCTCTTGTGAACAGTGGAGTGTGCGTGAGCCATGACTGCAATGAGGGGGATCAGCATGCGATTGAGTGGCACGAACACCTGTCAGAATTGGCCGCATTCCCTTCGCAAATTGCACAACACTTTGTCTGGCAGACGCTGTACAGTTCCTACCGGGCATTGGCAGGGCATGGGATTCTGTTCCAGCGGACCGGGTGGGGGTCAGGCAGGGGCAGATGTCAATTTTATACCACGAAATGCTTTGATCTTCCAGATTCCGTCTCGTAGGACCGAATTGAAGAGCAGTGACCGTGACTTGGGGTGTTTGTTCGCTTTCAGGCAAACCTGAGAGAACTTCAAATGACAGTCATATCACAATCCAACCTCCATTCCTATTCCGAGAGCTCAGTTGTGGATGATAACAAACGGTCCGGTAAGCGGAATGTCCAAGCCTTTAACCACGACGGACTGGGAGTCGGCATCGTAGGCGATCTGAGACGCATCGACAGCCTGCTGATTGACGCTGACCTCCGTCGGGGCGCTCGGGACGCCCATAAACACGACGGTGTCGACCCGCGCTTCTTCCGCGGTGTAGTCGAATTGGCCAGAAACGTCCAAACGCTTCGCCGCGTAGCTGAAGTTGACCTGGGTCGTCGCCTGCATGCCAAAGAAGATCCGTCAGTACGAAGGGCCGGCAACAAGTGCGGAAAGGCATCCGTACGGCCTGCTCGATTGAAACACCATCGTCGATCACCAAGTCGCCAGTTGCGGTCCCGTCGAGGCCGACTGCGACGGCAATGGTGAACGACTTAGTGCGAACTTCGGTGGTCGTCATCGCGCTCTCGGAGCGAAGAGGACTGCAGTAGAGGAGAGTGTTAGGGTAGGACAGGATAGGATAGGGAAAAATGGTCTTGGAACGGACAGAATCGAGCCGCCACGAATGTGCACAGGAATCTCCGTGAACGCAATGTCCTGTAGTGAAAAATGCGCAGTCAGTAAGGCATGTTGCGAAGACACTAATTTGTCAAGAGGGTGAAACCTACGTTAAGGGTAATGTTGGCGCCAGCGCCGCGCACAGGAGCATAGGTTTTGAAGTCATAGAAGACGTCGTCCGGGAGCTGGAGCACGACGGCATCAGTGCTGGGCTTCAAACGTGTCTCAAGAACCTCGACGTACGTAGATCTCGACCGAAGTTGAGTTCTCCTCCACTACAGGCGAGACGAGAATGCGGTCGCCGAATAGGAATTGGTTTTCGATGCCGAAGGTGTTCTCATCGGCCGGATACTCGTAGAAGAGAGGCTCAAGGACCGGCGTGCCATCAATCTCAGAGTGGTGGAAGCGAGTGTAGAGGTAGTCGAGCCTATCGGAACGGGTAGACTCGGCAGTGGGCATTTGTAGCACTGAACTCGAATGTGATTCAAGGACGTACAGGCGGTACCGTATGTCGAGAGCGTTTTTGGCAGCCTCGGTGGTGAGGTTCCACCTGTAGAATTCCTGAGGACGGAAGCCCTCGGCGTTGTGGTTCCTGTCCGTGGGGTCAGCCGAAGGTCGTGCAAGGGATGCAACTAATCCACACCTAAAGAACGGTCCAAATGCACCTGAACCACGGTGTCAAAAAACATTCAGCAACACAGCAAGTCCGGTCAAAAGGGAGACATGCATACCGAGAGTTGCCCAACGAGCGCAAAGAGTCTCGGTCGTGTTATGGCTGACTGGCAGAGACACGCACATTAGCGATCTGGCTGTGTGGACCGAATCGCAGAAATGTACAGCCGCAGGTGTCCGCCCCGACCATCGGCATCTGGTATATAGATGCGAAGCCGAGCATCATCCGAATAGTTTGAATGTACTGGTCCCATGTGGATAAGTTGTCTCCGAGCCTGAAGATACCAAGAAAGAGTAAGCATGAGTCTCTCAGTTGATGTGTTCTGGGCCGCAAACGGTAGCAGCGGAACATACCATTTCCCTGAAAGCGAAGACGTAGAATGGTCAGGAAAGGGTTGGCAGAAAAAGTACTGAAAAGGTAGAGCTCACCGACATGTTTTCCTGAGCCGCTAAAAGTGGAGCGAGTAAGAATGAGGGGCTTGATGTTCGGACGACGAGCAAGCAATGCGTTTCGGGAGGCCGTCGACATCATCGCGCCTTCCGAAGAGAAGAAATTTTAAGCCTGTGTAGCCCCGTAACTGTAATGCCGTTTGAGCGCACCGTAGATGTTGTGAACATCATACTCGACTTCCCCGCCGTAATGCACGATGCTGCCGACAAGCGTTGATGGGTCAGGTCCAGAGAGAAGAACGCACAATGAGCGGGTGGCTTACTCGGTACGCGCAGTGTAGTTAGAGATCTGCATGCGGCCCGGATCGCCCGACTAATGTCCACAGACGGTCAGTTTTCGGCTTGCAAGGACAAGGCGAGTGGATGCGACAAACCTTGAGCGCGTTGTTAATTTCATACTTGGGGTACAGGTAGTTCTTCCCAGGGCCCTTGCCGTTGCCATTACCAGGGCTGTTGTTGCTATCCCTCTTGAACTTGTCCGAGTAGGTGTCGGGGAACCCAGGAATGGGGCGAGGCGGGTCGCGAACGGGCGGCGGCACAGGCGGCACCTGCTGCTCTTCGGCGACCTCGTAGACGTCCGAGTCCGGCGACGACTGGAAGTTTGCCTAGAGCAGATTGAAAGAGGATAAGTAACTAATGAAAGATGCGATTCTTCCAGAGATTTACAGGCTCGTTCATGTCGATCCCTACGAAAAATCATCGGTAAGAGAACGCAATCTGATGTATGAGCTGAAAAGACAGGCTTACAGAGCGCATCAATGTCAATACCATCTTCAGGGTTGAAGAAAAGCTTGAACTCGTTTATCCAGTACTGTTGAAATAAGAGTTCAGTCCGAAAATACAGTCTCTCACTTCGAATGGACGAACTTACATCCTCAGCCGCTGGGTGGAACCAGTCAGGCCAGGCAGTGGGGCCGGGCCACACCACGCCCATGTAAACCGAGCCGTCCGCATTTTTCAGGAAGATGTCCTGCTCAACGCCCCGGTTGTACGTGGGGTAGTCTTGGACGGCCTGAAGAGTGATCTTCGCGCGTCAATAGAGCACTAGAGTTTGCGACCTAGAGATACGCACGACCGCCGGGTCGACCTGCACAAAACGCAAAGAGCATCAGCAAAACACAATATCGATCTCGGTAATTGGGCGTCTCACCATGACGATGAAGTGTTGATTCGCATCGTGAAGGTTGGAAACCAGTTGGCGCATACGGTCGGTCGGGAAGCGTTCCTGGTCGAGAGTCATGATCCAGCGACTGAAATAAAAGATTTTCGTTACATCTGCCCTGCATTGCTAAGAACAAGCCTGGGTTACTCACTCGTGCATGTAGTCAATGTCGGCCTGTTGTGCCGCAATATGTCAGAAAGCCGCACGTCGTTGCTGCTTAACGGGGAATCTGAAACATTCTACGCACCCACATTGTCTCGAGAGGGATACCAGCCGCGGAGTAGTTGGCAACCACTTCACTAAGCTCGATCCAGTCCCTGCACAGAACACCGTCAATACTGCGGTCTGCCATATGGCGCTTAACACTCAGCGTACCTGTAGCCCCAGCGGCACTGATGACAAGATGCGCGTCAGTACCACGAAGAATGATGCTTCCGACCGTTCAGACGAACCTGGTGCAGACCGAAGTTCCAATACGAAACGCCCGCAGGCAGTCCAGCCACTTCCGCATACTGCTTCGTCACCTCAATAGGGGACGGTCCGGCAAAAAAGTAGAAGTCGAATTCGCCTGCAGTCGCAGCGTGTCAATATAATTCAGAAAGCGGAATAAAAGGGACTGCCACACCCCCCAGAGCGTTGTATTCGAGAGTGTGGCCGTTCGTGTCGTTTAACTTAACGTCCATGCCTGCGGAGACGTAGTTGCATAAGGAATCTTTGTGGAGTCTGAAGCGATACAAACCCCACCATTCGAGTTCAAGAGGAATACGCCGTGAGTCTGGGGACCTTCAGCAGTCACCCGGTGCTCGTAGTATACGGGGTGAGTGCCGTACTGGGGATTGACAGGGGGTTAGAAAATGAAAACTGCAGGGAGAAGAGAAATTCACTCACAAGATTCGTCCCCATAGGAATCCCAGGGGAATCGCGAGCCCACAGAGTGCGAGAGAACTGAAATGAGAACAGGTTAACTTTTGCTATCGGAAGGGAGAATGTGTTACAAATGGATCGATACGCACGTTGGAAGAAGGCAGACGGAAGGGATCATTGTGCTCGCCTGGAATACCTAGTCAGTCTCCCTTTTTTCTATGAACGTAGGCATTTCAAACGTACCGAGGCCGTAGATGTTGGGGTTGTCCGGCAGGTTCGTGGCGAGACGAATGTACTGGTCTTCGAAGACGAGCGGAGACCCCGCGGTGTCGAAGATAACCTCGTCTCCTCGATGAACCGAGAATGAGAACGGCTCGTCGACATGCTTGAAGGTGAGCTTGGCCTGGGCCGAAGGGGTGTTGCTGTTCTGAGGGCGGAGGAAGACCTCGGGCGGGACGGTATGCGCGTAGCCGTCTGCGTCCGTCAACTTGACGTGGAGTCGATTCTCTGCCAGAACGGGACAACGTGTTCAGTTTTGAAATACCTGTCGTATACATCTGTATCCAAGCGAAATAAAACGCACCCTTCTCATACTCAACAGTCAGCCGCAACTTGTCGTAGTCCGTCCCATACACATTGCACGGTTTCCCAGCAAGCTTGAGCGTAGCCTCCAAGCCCGAGTCCCAGGTCTTGACGTTCTGAGCGCGGTAGCCCGGGCAGGAAGCCAGTGTCGGGTCGTTCAGTGCCCAGGTCTCGCCGCCATCGTCACGGCTCAGAGGCGTGGCCGCAACGGAGACTGCGGCGAGCGTGAGGGCGCCCGCGGCGGTATGAGTGAGGTTCTTGAATGTCCGCATGGCACGGACGCGATGGGTTTCAGGGAAAAAAGGGCAACTCTTTCAATCTCTGCCGGCTTTTATGGGAGTGGTGGTCTTTCCTAGCGTCGTTCCTCGAGAACCTTCGCCGGGTGCTCTCTCGGACGCCCGGCGGAGTGTCCTCGGGGAAAGATAAGTTGCCGCTGGCTTCAACTTCGCATTAATATTTACAGCGTCACTATCAAGCAATGGATTTCACCTCAACGATTTATCGAAGAGAGAGGTCTCGTGAGCTTCATCGGCTTCATCGCCCTTCTTTAGCACCTTGGCTCACATTCGGTGCAACTTCGGCGAAAACGTTACACAGCTGGAGCCTGCGTCCGGCCCGGGTACTCCTAGCTTCGACGATCAGTTCGGCCCCCAGAAAGCCTGCAGCACCTTCGTAGTTTTTATCATCGGCGACGGTCATATGCAGCGCTGAGAGTCTCCTCGCTCCACGCGTCTGAGTCCGAACTCTCCGGAGAAGATCCGCACCCAAACCAAGGGGTAGGCAAAACGGCGATTTCGCAGCGAACTATTCCCCGCACTTTAAGCTATCGGTTGGAGGTATGACTAGGGTCCAAAAGCGAGACGAGTCCGTGTGGAGGACTCAGCCTACCCGCAATTACAGTAGAAGCTCGGGGGTAGTTCGTGTGCGATCTTGCTTTCCCGCGCACCCCTTGCCCGAACTGCACCCAAACGCACCTCTCTGCGTAGGCACACGGTCGCACCCATACGTTCTGACGGGGCGTCGTCATACCCGCTACGCGTCGCTTCTTAAGCCAGGGTTGAAGAGGCAAGAAGAGACAGCAAAAGTCTATGTCCGAGCAACGGCGTGCTGCATGACGAAGCTACGGCACGGCGCACGCGTCTCCAGAGCATCTCCATCTATATGGGTTGTATGTTAAGTAAAAAGGGACGGGAACCGTGCGATGTAACTCGAAAGAAAGGGAAAGTAGGAATACAGCGTGGACATGCGACCGGGCATAAGGAAAGGGGAGGACAAGAAAGAGAGCGCTCTAAGCGACACATGTCAGCTGCGCAGAGTCCATCAGCGCGATGCCCGCGCCCAGGCACCACCCGAGCTCGACGCCCTCGATCTTCTTTCCCACGCCCAGCTCGCGCTGCGGGCCGAGCTCGTACCCCAATCCAAGCAGGGCGTTCTGCTTGCGCCATAGCCAGGTCAGTTATCAGATTTCGAGGTCGTGGTAAGTGGGGCCGGCCAGGAGAGGGGAATAGAAGGGCGGAGGAAACGCGCCATGAAAGTAACGTCCAAGCAGAACTCGGGCCGGTCCTTGAGCTCCTTCATCGCCTCCTTGCGATCGCCCCAGCGCGCCTCCCAGCGCTTCGGCCCCGCGCACACGTCCGCCGCGAGCTTCTGCAGGTCGCCGCGGGTGAAGGGGGTGGGGACGCCGAGGGGCGCGAGGCGGTCGTAGAAGTACGAGAGCGCGGCGCCGCAGTTGGAGGTGGGGCTGAGATACATATCGTGCCTCGAGAAGCGCAAGAGATACTGGGGGGGTGTCCCAGAGAATCGTCTGGACACAACATCCAATCCAGCCTTTCAGTCCTCTTCTCTATCACTTCAAACCGTCCTTTCGAACGAGGATGTTCTAGCATGCAAGGCGCTTCGCGGAACCGCCAATTCCGTCGAGCTTCTGAAGCGCAGCCTGAAGCTGAGAGTAGAGTACCATTAACAGCGGAGGCTTTACTTTTGAAGATTCTCAGCTGAACATTGTCCAAGAGACGGCCAGAAGCGTGTCCGTCGGCGGGGTCTGCAAACGCACATGGAACAAAGGTCGGGTTCGAGCAATCGCTCCAGCGGCGCGGATCGTCAGGGGCTCCCCGAGCATGCAGAAACGACGCGCGCTCCAGCTGACCGTAGCTCAGAGTGGAACACGGCGGCTGTGTAAGGGAGCGAGCGCCAGTACTCATGACCCCTGCCATGCGCGGAGGCAGGCGCGGAGGCAGGGAGGAATGACAGTGGAGGAATTGCAAGTCTAGGGCAATACTGGGAGGCAGAGGTGCTTATCCAATCTCAAGTTTAACTGCAATATTACTATGATTTCTGGTCTCTGAGGACCTTGCAACTTGTAACAACCGCCCGATGACAAGTTGAGCGTGGGAGATGTCTACAAGGCCAAAGGATTCGGAAGCTGACAAAGAGTTACCTACTGTAAGCCTTGCGAAATGTAAGCGCCGACCTGGAGTGGTCATATGCGTGGAGAGCGTGGGGAGAGCGTGACAAAGGCCTGCCTTGGCCTCGTAGCATCATCATTCCCCCGCTTCAACTTCCGCCTCCTCCAGCGCCTACCGTCTCCATCACCCACCTTGCAAAGAAGCGGCCCAAATCAACTCACCTCGCCTACCTTTCGAGGTTCTGGCGCACACTGTGAGCTGGCTGCAGAGCCGTCGCACCCATTTGCGTACCGCCGCGATTCGGCGACCCTCGTGACGCTTTGCCTCGTCTCACGCTCGCTTCTGCCCATCAACTGGCAAGCACCTCTACAAATCCATTGTCATCTCCGGAGAAGACCAGATGTATGCTCTCTGTCATTCCCTCAGCGTCAATGCACTTGCGGCCAGGGTCGGCGTGATACACATGCAGCTCGCCACGGCCTTGACCCTTTTCGAGCCGAATTTGAAGCGTCTTGCTCTCTAGTTCTCCCGTAAATACCACCTGTCGATTCACTCGCGGCTCTCGACAGCCATTGGCAGCCTGAAGGGACTCGCCGAATCAGTCTGCTTCAACGTCGCGTTCGTCATGCTGGATTTGAGCATGCTCTCTCATTTGAAACACTTGGCGACCTCTCGGTGGACGAGTTTGGGAATGATCGTGCCACCGGAGATTGAGACCATTGTTTCGTCCCGGGCTGATCCCTCTATGATGATGGGCCTGGCAGTCGAGGGCAGCATTTGGGAGAGAGGGGGAGTCTCTGTCTTCTTGCGCTCTCATATTTTGGGTGATGCGTGTTTAGCGCTTGGACGTTGTTGCGAGGTACAAATGTTCTCGACGCCCGTTTTGTAGCGTTGCGGTGGGTCGATGGCACCGTGAGACCAGTCGCCAACACTTTGAGGGCGAGAAGGCAAAACTCAGGGGGAGCTGGTGCGTCGGAAGCAGTGCAGACAGCATCAGCTTCTGGCCAATTCTGGCCCACAACTGTACGCATCTCGCCAGCGCATGCAGCGCAGCCCAAAATCCTAGTATAATCCCAGAAAGATACTGGGAGAAATTGTTACAATTTAAGATCGCAACGTTATGTCTGAAAGGTCAAGCGGTACCTCAAGCTTCGATGCCCAACAAAACAGTCGTTGGCGATTCACCCACTTTCAACTAGCGCTCGATTACTAACCCGGAATTTTCATAACTTGTCCATCAAATAAATTGACTCAGTTTAGGCTGAGAGTAAAGGACAATCCCGTTGGCGTCCGGGCAGCCGCGCAGCTCCACTGTGTTCAACGATCATTGCAGGGGAACAATATACAGGCACTGACCAGGCGACCACACTTGCTTAAAAATCAAGGTTAATTATTGCACAACATTTGAGGAATGTAGGTACAATTTCGAGCAACGTGTATCGTGGATCACCCATGCAGCCAGGGTTTAGTATGGCCTCAAGCGGCGCCCCAACACCTCAGCGGCGTTCGATAAAGCCTGCGCCGCGATCCTCATTCCTCGTGCTGGCCGTGCTGATGTGCACAAAGCTGTGCGTATGTGCTTCTTTCCAATTTTCACACTACGTGTCCCCGGCAGACTTGCTTGTTACCGCTGACATCAACCCCGGGTCACATTCAGCTACGACTCCTGGATTGTATGCTCCTTGCAGTTCGGGTCGAGCGCTGACGGCAGAATGACGCGGGGGGGGGTGGGGGGGCCCCCAAA
>JTLS01000003.1:0-64713 GCA_000826855.1 Basidioascus undulatus | reverse complement strand
GTGCTCTTCCGATCTCGACCCTCCCTATCGTTCTTGACGTCGGTGCGTCTTCTTTCCCCTTTTCCCCTTTTCCCCTTTCCTCCCCTTTCCCTTTCTCCCCTCCCATTCCCCTACTTCCCATCCCTTCCCTCTTTTTCCACTCCGTCCTCCGTTCTCCCCCCACCTCCCACCACTCTTCCATCCCATGCCCCACACTCTCCAATATCCCATACGACGATACTGACACAGTACACCTCCCGCGCCACAGGATGTACCGTCCCGACTCCCTAATCGTCGGCACACGCGGGAAGAGCGGGACGTGGAACTCCCTCGGCGCGGCGCTGTCGTTTGGGATTGGCGGTGGGGGCGGGTCTTATGGCGGGATGGGGAGCGTTTCGCGGTGGGTCTTTCCGTTCGTTCCTGTCCTCCCATTCCCTTACCTACCCTTCCCTATTGCCCCTCATCCCTTTGCTTTTACCCCCCCTCCTTCTCTCCGCTCCGATCGTTCACCCCCCCTTTCCCGCCCATTCTCCCAGCAAAGCGGATCTGATGAAAGTGACTGACGGGGTGTACTGTTGCTCTCCCTCAGCTGGTGTCTCTCCCACTCCCCCATCCCCGTCATCGTCGTCCGCCCGGACAAGAAGGTCCAGAAGAGCCTCAAAAAGAGGAAGAACGACCCGAAGCGGCGGAGCTATCAGAGCTTGGTCACTCCGTGCGTAGCTGCTGCCCCTTCTCCCTACTCAGTCAGCCTTTTGCTGACATGACAGTACTCGCTGATGCAGGAACTCGTTGGCTAGGGCGAGGAGCCATGCGTGATTGATGCCAGAGTGGTGAGAGGAGGGGTGCAGGGGACGCGGGTGTGGGGGTAGGGCGATACATACCACTTAGTTTTCTAGTTCCTTCTTACTTACTTGATGACTTGTTTCATAACTGTGAGGATTGTGGTGTTGTTTTGACAGTCGATGATGAAGCGAGGGTTGAAGTCGAAAGGAGCAGCACGAGAGGCTGGGGGCCGGCTGACGAACGTTGCTCGCAAACGAGCGAGCGCTGTCTTGGGAACCAACTCACATGTTCTGAGGCACAAATGATTTTACCTGGCGTCACAAGCGGACAGAGAGATGGGACACCGATGGACAGAGACAGACGGATGCGACATCCATGTGGTCGCATAAGGTCCATGTATGGGATCTTTCGCAAAAGCTAGCAAGACACAGCAACTTCTTTGGTGTCTGGTGGTATTGACGGCATGGGTGCGATAGGTGTGCAGCTTGCTTTCAGTGCATGGGTGCATAGGTGCATGTGGCGTTTCAGATTCCAGGGCAATTTGACAGTGTCGCCAACAAAAGATAACAGCAAGCATGTCCATATCACTTTGGACACAGAAATAAAGGAAAAGAGTGCTGAAAAGTACTTGCGCCGCAGCACCCTTGAAGCAGAAAATCAAAAGCTATCTTGAAAAATCCTTGTATTTGCACTATCCCAGTGGGACAGCCCCAGCGCTGCGCGAGCGCACTCCTCACTCGGGCTCCTAGAGGCGCTCCTTCTTGGCCCCGCGCCACCTAGCGGCGATATCCAGAGGCGCGAAGGTGGCCTCCGAGCGGCGGCGCTTATTAGGGTGCGGCGAGGCCGAGGTGTCGATACCGCAGCGGACGCGACATTCCGCCTGGTTACGGAGGGAGAAGAAGATGAGTTGCCCTGGGGATGGGGGTAATTTTGGGACGGTGGAGGAACGTACCAGACCGGTGGTAACTTCCGCGGGCAGACGCGCAGCGATGGCGTCGATTGCTCCGGGGAGAGCTGGTCGCCTAGCGTGACGGAGACGATGTCCCGAGGGGAGCTCGATGAGGAAGGCTTGGGCCTGATACAGGAACCAACATTAGAATTGTAGCAGCAGCTACGGCCAAGTTGGAAGATGTAACGCACAATCTGAACCGTGCCGGGATCATCGTTGCCAAACGCCGAGATGAACAGGACCTCCTCGCAGCCAAAGTTCTGCTGGCTGTGGCCCGAGACTTGACTCCAGTCAGAAAGGCCATATTCTCACTGTATCAAAGACTATGGAGACTCACAAGTGGACGCTGCCCTTGTCAAACAGCACCGTCTGCCCCTGCTTGACCTCGTTCTGCATGGATGCCGTTCTCGGGGAACGTGCCCGTGAGGATGCGTTCGCCGTTGACATAGGGTTGGAACTCTGCCGAGCGCGGGTGGGTGTGGGGCGTGATGAGCGCACACGCTGTTTATTCCAACATCACTGTGCTCAGCTTGCCGCTCGGTCGCAGTTGGTGGAAACGGTAAAAGTCCGTACCTTCCAGCCATGCTCCCGTCACGGCGATGTCGGATCCGAGAAGAGCGGGGAAGGTATTGGTCCTCGCGGACGTCTAGAGGGGAGTTTTTAATCATGTTACCGTACATAGGGCTCAGATCTGAAGAGAAGGACGCACAAGGACACCGCTTTCGCCGCCGGCTGACTTGCAGCAGCGGGGGGGTTCAGGAAATCGAACACCAAATCCGCGTTGTTGGCCAGGACAGCGCTGAAGTTCAAGTCTCAGTGTCAAAGTAATTCACAGAGATGGAGACTTGACACTCGCTAACGCTCCACAGCGGTGCTAGCATCGTTGAGCGCCTTGACCTGTCCTGCGTTACGGCTACAGTGGCCGCGATAGAGAAAGCGATTGTGGAACGCATTGTAAATGGTGAGTATAGAAGGTTGGAAGGTTAGAAATTGAAGGTGAGATGAGAGTGACGATGAACAGGAACATCCCCTGGACGAACCGCTTAAATATGTCTGCATCCTTGCGTCAAGCAACGTGAGTATAAGGAGGACACAAAAAGGTTCACGACCAGGACTTGGAGTGGGCACCGTTGTGCTGGGACAGGGACCGGCGACAGACGGAATGGGCAGGCACCGCAGTGGACGATGTGGATACTGAGAAAGAAAAGCTTAACCACAATAACCTGTGACCGAAATCAAGTGGATCAAAGCGGTTGAATAGGGCTTGGCAAAGCGGTTGGCTCTGCAAAGCAGCTTGGATGCTGCTCAGGGCTGCAGGGCTGTGCCTCAGAGGAGTGCGTCCTCGTGGGTGCCCAGCTTGTCCACCTCCCGACGGCTCTCCAACGGGTGTTTATCAGGAAACTTAAGTTCGGAATAAATTGATTTGTTTTACAAACGGAAACGCGAGCTTGCTAAAACTGTATGAAGCGTATGGTGGGAGTCCCAGAGGCATGTCGATCCTCCGGGGCTAATGGAGAGACTGGGGATGTTGCCTTTCACAGAGATCTGGAACTGCGGTGGTACTACAGAGAATCCAGGGACCATTCATGACGCACTGCTAACAGTCGTAAGATCCTTGAGAAGGTGATCTTGCAGCTCGAGCTGACTGGACGTGCGGACAAGCGGAGTACAGTTGGTGCACGTGGTGCTGGCGGTGTGTGCATCGGGGGGACGTGTTGCTATGTGGGAAGGAGTATGGGGCCTGGATTATTGCCTTTATATTCCACTTACTGCCGTTCGCAAAGGTAGAGGGATGCAGAAAACTCTACCAAATGCGATCCAACGTTTTGCACATCCGGTGCCACGCGTTCCGGCTTAAAGGCTCCTTTGAAGTTGGAGTTTGACTCGGAGACCTATTGTTGATTGGTTCAGTTACAAGAATACCAAAGCGTTCTGTGATATGTACCAACTGGAAGGGGCGGCACTAGGATGGGGCAGGTCTCTGACAGCCCAATATAACGCTGCAGCGAGTCGGAAGGTTGCTCGTCGGTCTCCGCTCAGCTGCAATGACAGTCCTATTGCGTCCTATTCAGTTTGATCAGACACATCACCCACAACTCACCGCCTAAGGGCTTTCTTTCATCCATCATCTGCGCAGAGGGCGTGGAAAACAGGGAGTCACTGCTCCTATTCACCGCGCTCATGAGACTTCACACTCAATCGTTTGAGTTACTCCGCCTCCTCCATCCAAGGACCGAAATAATATGTGTTATTTCGGAGGATCAGCAAGAATAACAGAGGCAAAGTAATTATTTGGCTTGTTTCTGGCTATTCATTATTTTCGACGCGCAGCATCGGACCAGGCTGTCATTCACCCAGAGGTGAGACATTGGCCGGAGCTGTCTCCTCATCTTCCTCCCCCCAAATTCGGTAGACTCAACGGTGCCTCCGCCTCTACCTGGAGCATGGGAGGTTGTTTGATACAAGCTTCTTGTGTGAAGTTCTGTTCGGACCGGGGACAACGAATCGTGGTTCCAGGACGATCGAGTGCCACGCCGTGTTTCTCGGCCCAAATCTCGTCAACCTCTTCTCTCTCTTATATCTTCCACCATATCATTCTCACGTCCTTCTCCCTGTCCTCGCTACCTTCCGGCTCCCGCTGCTATGGGCGACTACTCGCGCCTCGATTGGCTCATCCTCGCCTCTATGCTCGCCGGGTGCGCGGCGCGAGGTACTCTTGGTGGGTGAGGGAGCCGTGCTGGTAGTGCGTTGCACGCCTGTTCAATTCGTGAGTGACCGATACGCGCTCATGTTAACGTGCCGCCAGGCCTTCTTCATCCTCAGAACAGTCCCTGTCACGCTCGCCCGCGTCGCTCGGTGCAGGCGCCGAAGGTGGCGCCCTGAGACGGTGCGATCGCACTCTCCTATTCGTGTGCGATAGTAATTGGGGCTTTAGTTCTGGTGAGATCAGAAACACTTCTACACGTTCCTGGCATGATTGCTCAACTTCTCCCATCTTATCCACCAGACCTGGGGCTCTACGTACGCGCAGCCTTCTTCGACGCCCTCAAAGTACCCAGCTCATGCTTTACGCGACGCAGATCCGCTCTGCACTTTTCGCGCGTAAAAACGGAGCGAGTGGAATTACGGTATGGTGGCTACCTTTCAAGACTGTCACGCCTACCCGTTTGTTGACAACCTCCGTTCACCTAGGTTCCTTCGCCGACTACTTCATCACGCCCGAGATCGAATGTGCACTCCCCGACGACTGGCTCACGCGCAGACGCGCAACGGTGGGCTCCCCCGGGTGGGAAGCTACCGACCACGCCAGGCCGGAAGGGAGGAGTGCGCTGCATGTTTCTAGATCGCGTGGGTACACCAAACTCACTCCGCCGCTTCCATAAGGCTGGAAATTGTCGACTCTCATCTCGTTTCGCGCTTCCTGACGACCGCCGATGCTACTGCCATTGTCGCGCAGGACCACGCAAACCAAGCCGACGGGCTGGGAATCCTGCCCACCGGGCAGACGCTGCACCCAGCGCTCAAGCGCTTCTACCGCGCGGAAGCCTAGCTCTTCAACCAGCTCTGGAGGCCTAACGCGCACGTGCAGCTATGCTTGCTTGTAGTGGAGACAGTGAGAGAACGTGGTACTGAACCTCTGTTTGTATCAGGGCGTGGTCGCGAATCTGGAGGCGGAGATCGCCGAGCGCAGGCGCAAGAGTGCTGTTGGAAACGTGAGGCGCTCGAGGCTGAGTAGCCGTAATGAGGCAAAGCAAAGTGAGAAGAATACCGACATTGGGGTGCATCTGCGGCTAGGCGACAAGTTCCGTGATTCTGATGCGTCACTTTCCGTTTGTTCAGTGATCTGACAGTCTCAATGCACACTCGTAGTGGTCAGAGAATATGCCCATCGAGCTGTCGGGAATTTCTCGCGTGTTCGGCGACGCGACGCCATTCATCACCGTGGCATCTTTGATGGTCTCCATTTTCAGCTCCTCCTCGCCTTCCCCTTCCTCCACGCACAAGCACACGCTCGTGGTTTTCAGCGACGACCCGTACCTCGCCCTGTCGCACCTCTTCGAGTCCCCGCTGTCCCGCGCGTTCTACACAGTCTCCACTGCGCGTTCGGGGAGGCAGCGGCCACGCGCAGCTGTCATTGAACGAGCGGCCGAGGCGCGAGCGCGTCGAGGCGGCGACGCAGAGGCTCGTGAGGGACTTGACTTATCTGGGGCGGAAGGCGGACGGGATGGTTTGCTCAGCGAACAGGTGGGTTGTTTCACAGAATAATTTAGCAGGGGACTGACTGACCTGTTCGCTGTCAATTTCGCAGCAACATCGGCTGGCTCCTGCTGCTGCTCGCTGGAGAAGAGAAGATCGACGCCTGCCTGGCACGAAGCACCGACGCACGCCGGTTCCCAGCGGCTTACTATGACAAAATGTTTGAGATCATGCCAGAACATGCGGGAAATAAGGCTGGGGTCGAGGCTCGAGATCAGCAGTCCGGGGCGGGTGATGGGGTGGCCGTAACGCTGGAGTGACCTGAATAGATTGGAAGCGTTATTGGACAAGCCAGAGTGCTTTAGTCGCTCACAGGTCATGTAAGGAGTATAATGGTCGGCAGGGAAGAGACTGGGTGCTCAAAGGCCTGTCTGTGACTTGAAAGGCGCAACAGCCCTGACAACAGGCACACGCCCGCTTCGCCACTGCGGAAGAGAATACATTTCTTCTCTTGTTCAGTTCAAAGCCACGTCCGACCCGCTGTTCTTGTCGACGCCTGTCCCTGCCTCGACGAACGCTTTCAACTTCCTCAACACCCTCTCCACACACCCGTTCTTTCCCACCGGCAGCAGTCCACAGTTGTGCCAGCCGCCCAGCTCGACGTCCACCTCCAACCCACGCACACCCGCACCCTTGAGCGAGCGCGCGAACCGCGCGTCCTCGTCGGCGAAGCGCTCGGCAGCGCCGTAGGTGATCAGAAAGCGAGTGTGAGTCTGGGCGAGTGCGCCCAAGAGCGGGTGAGTCGGCGGGAGGAGGGATGGGGAGAAGAACGGATGGGCGGGTCCGAAGGCTGTGAGGGATGCGGTAGAATGGATAGGCTTCCCGCTGGAAGAGGAGGCGCTGGCGGGAGAGGGAAAGTTGGCAGTGTAGACTGCGATGGCGGTGTGCAGCTGTGCCGAGTTGAGAAGATCCGTCCCCTTGTTAAAGATATGCGAGCACTCGCTGCACGTCAGGTCGAGCCAGGGCGACAGTGCGATCACGCCCGCTGGAGTAGGCAGTCCGGCGCTGGCAAGATAGAGTGTCAACTGTGAGCGGAAACATCACTGTGTCAGCGGCTGAACTCTAAGACCTATCAGCTCATTCTCGGTCCAGCGCCTCACGGTGACGCAGAGGCCTCCACCAGCCGAGTCTCCCACCAAAAAGATGTTCGAGGGAGCGTATCCAAGCATGAGAAGGTGCGAATACGCGGCTAACGAATCATGTAACGCCGCAGGAAAGGCTGTCGAACGGTCGGTCGTCGTCTTGCGGTAGTTCGCTGGAAGCAAACAGGTATCAGGGCGAGGTTGCTAGTAGCATTTGAAAAGACGAACCGCAGAAGATTGGAAGGCACAAGCGACCTGCGAGCGACCAGGCTAGGGGGCCCTATAGGGGAAAGCAGGTGAGCTGCGATTAATCGGTAGAGGGATATGGAAGGCACACCTCGAGTGGTGCTCCGGAGACGACTGATGGCATCGTTCAGCAACAGCCATCTTTTAGAGAAAACTTATAAGACTCACATCCACCTCCGACTAAATAGAGCATCACGTTGTCCCCATCCATCTTCCGAGGCGGGCCATCCGGTCTTCCTCGCCAAGCCCAGAAGCAGTCAACCCCGTCTGCCTCGACTGGGCCTGCCTCCTCATCTGCCAGTACTCCCTTCCTCAACCAGTCGTCAGCCCTACCAATCCTCATCGACCGCGCATGGGTGCCACGCGGCCAACCCCATATGAGCCAGCTTAGTCGCGGAACCTGATGGCGGCCATCCTCGAGGAAGGCGGGCGGGAGGCCGTACGTAAGGAACCAGACGCCTTGGGAGACGAGCCGGGCGAAGAGGCGTTGCGAAAGACGCCAGGATGGGTCGATAATCGGTGGGCAAGAGGTGTCGCTCGGGAGGAAGACCGCGAGAAGGAGGAGTGGAAGAGTGAGGATCGAGTGAAGGAGGCGCACGAAGCGGAGGAAGAATGCAGCCGGCCCGGTGAGGGGGACGAGACGTGCAAGGGAGGCCGGAGGGTAGATTGGGGGCTGAAGAATACGAAGCAGATTCATTGCGCCTGGTGTCTTTCAGTCTGAGGCGTGGAGATGATGGGCGTTGATGGGCAAGACGTGTGGTCGTCGATCCCCTCAAGCGTGCCTTGTCACGCTTTCACGTGTCAGTGTCATCCACTGTGATTAGCTCGGGCATTCATCGAGGTACCAGCCCGGGGATCGAGGACAGTGTGGATGTTTACGTTGAGGTCTTTGTATTTTCAGGAGCAAAACCTTCAAGAACGGGAAAGTCGAGCACGACCAGAGGGCGAGAAAATTTGCGAAGCTTGACTGTACAGCCCCGACACTACTGCGGCATGCAGAAAAAGCCGGCGAATATGTAAACTAAACAGTTGAAAGTTTTGCTTCAAGACGTTTTATTCATGTCAGTATATATGGTGCTTTCTCCCAAGCCAAAGAGCCGCCTTGTAGAGCGGAGAAGCGGAGCGGAGCTGGCCTCTTGAGTGGTGCTGTGGTATCGGGAGCTGCCAGACAGTCACATAGCAGTCCTATGCAACTGGCCTTAAGTTTTTGGAGCTTCTGCGACATACATGTACAAGAATCAGTTGAGAAACGGTGTATGACACCTGCCGTTTCGCTTGGAAAATGACGTCTCAAGCAGGCGCACTGCCAATGTTTAGACGCAGCTCTCGCTGGTCAAGCTCTGATTGAAGCTTTCAGCTTGGCCAGAAAACTGCATGAGCTTATCGGGGGGATTATCCCTAGTTCAACGAGTAACCATGCACCGCCCAGAATTGTTACTTTACTTCTGGCGGTTGCGGTGCGGAACCTACGGCAGGCTGCGGTGTTACCAATACGCGGCAGTCTCTGTGTACGAATGCGTGGAAACGTTCAAGAATGTACTCACTGAAAGGTTGTGGGAGATGCCAAACCTTTCACCGTGGCCTGCCCCGTTCACTTGCGGGACTGCCCGACGCCACTCCTCGGAACCGGCATCTTAAGCTTGATGGCCCTGTAGGGCCAGTCATTCACCACGACGTGTATCTTTCTCGGGCTTGGGTGTCAAGTTTCATAAGAATTGGCGGGCTATGCAGTTGCTCAAGTGAAGGGTCTTGTTATTCGTGTGGTTTTGTGTCTATACATCGCCTGCAATTTTTACATGCGCTCTCATGACGACAAAGGCTGGTAATCGATCATGTACCTATAGTTCTTGGCATGGAGTGTACAGTCCGTGATCGTAAGCCCGAGGAGCCAACTCGACACAGGATACAAGAAATAGAAGTGTACGTCTGCAGGGGTGTACCGGCTCTACGCACGGCGTGGCAAACGAACATACATGTGACAACAAACCCCTAGATAGCTTGCGTATACAAAGCCTTTCAATATGTAATATCGCAAATGAGGTAGTTGCGATGACTGTGATGTTTAGATACATAGGTTGTAGACTGCCGGAGGACTTTATTCCATTTGCTCGGCCGCCCATTGAAGTTATTTTCATTCGGATGTGGCTCAGCTTCGGCCCGGTGCGTGGCCTTTATGTAGGCCGCGTCCGGGACGCAAGGAGAAAGCAGGTCGACTGCTGGACTTTGGGATTTCTTAACTACCTACCGATGAAAAACCCCACCATGAATCCCAGCTGTGGGAGGTAGTTTCACGTCGCACGCTCGTGCAGGCGTTGGGCCAGCTTTGCCCAGTCTACAAATGGCCATCGCCTGCGTTCCTGCTATCGATGGTCTTGGTTCAGTCAAGCATTGATGTGCGAATTGTCTGAAAATACCACGGCTGTTGCAGGCTGTGGCGGTGAGACGGATGGGGTTGACGTCGGCCGGTCGGAAGGGCCGAACGTCACTGGTGGGCCCCGCATCGACGTCGCAGTGCGCTTCTTTGCGGAGCTCCTCATCCTGAGTCCATGTGCGCGCGCTCGTTTCTTGATGTGCCTCAATCGCCCCGCGCCTTGGAGGCTAGGAATGGAGATGTTCCCCGCTCTCTTGCAGACTTTGTTCCGCTTCCTCTTGCCTCCTCCGCCTGCCTGCCCATAGCGGGCCCCGCAGGGTGACAGTGGACCGGGCCCGAAAGAAAGATGTACCTAGCGCCTTCTCTGACCAAGGGACCCCATCACTATCAAACGGGTTCTTCTTGACCTTCATCAAACGAGTGGGAACCTATCCGCAGCGCGAAGTTCGCAACTCCGTACCCTTCGAGCTTTCCATTGCTGCTTCTCTGACTCGCACCTCGCACTCGTCGTTCAACCGCCAATATGGGTTTCAAAAAGGGCCAGGAGGACCGTCCTACGCCTCCCGAAGTCTACGGTCCGCCATATCGATTACCACCAATATCATGAGGCAGAGCGCTAACGAACCGGCGTCGCGACGGATCTACAGGCTGGAGGATGTGGGTGATGGGTTTGGGTACTGCATTCGGTGGCACAGGTACGTCTTCGCCTTCCTCTACCCTCACAAGCGAAGACTCGCGAAACAGGAGGTAAATGAGGAACTCCTTATTCAGTATTCGGATATGAGTCATCCGTGGGTCAATCAGCTTCTCAGCGCATTTCTCGCTCAGCGTGATGTCCACCCACATTGCTGATCCGTGTGGCCGTGCACAGTTCATTGGCGGTACCTTGGGCCTTACCAGCACGGGCACGGCTTTCGGCTTCTTGGGCAATGATATTTGCGCCGCACAAAAACAACTCATCACCTCTAACATCACGTACGGCCTCTCCTTGATCACTCTTGAGGATTTGTATATTGACATCGCCGCCACAACAGCTCCGTCTTTCACTTGGGCTGCTTCGGCGGCGCCCTCTTCGGATTCCCGTTTGCTGAGAAGTGCGTCTGCAGCTGCTATTCACCTGCGCACCAGAGTCCTCACCTCCAGTGGCATCCAGATTCGGTCGGAGACCAGCTATGGTGCGTGCCCACATTCTAGATATCCTTCAACGACAGCCATAGTAACAACCGGACTCCATTCAGCTCTTCGCGACGACCCTTGCTACTGTCGGGGCCGTATCGACCACTATCGCACATGACGAGTCGACCCTCGGTCTGTTGTATGCTGGGCGGGTCATTGTGGGGTTGGGAACCGGACTCATCACCTGTACGTCTCTTCCTCTCACGGTTGCGCTATGGCTTGCTCACCACCAAGCGCAGTAACGTCCCCTCTTTATTTGGCTGAGATCTCGCCCCCGGCTATTCGCGGCATTCTTATCGGAGCATACGAGGTGAGCCCAACGCCAACTCTTGAGTGCATTGATCACAGGTGTTGAATGTCGTCAATTTGGTTCAGATCGCCTACCAAGTTGCCGCCGTTGTGGGCTTCTGTACGTTATACTAATTTAATGAGGTCTCGTATGCTGTGTGCTGACGGGGGCATGTTTTCAGTCATTGCATACGCCGTTGCTGTCACACAACCAACTTGGGCAGACGCCGCGGAGACCGTTCCCAACGTGACTCAGGTGCGTGCAGAGTGTGGGCCCCTTCACGGTCGACGACAACATGCTCACCTTTCTCATGTCCAGTTCCGCATTCCCTTCGGCCTGCAGTTCATCTTCATCACCGTGTCCTTGATCTTTTCCATCTTCATGGTGGGTCGCCGCGATATCTCAACTCCATCGGGGAACCAACTCACCTCGTCACCGCAGATCGAGTCGCCTCGGTGGCTCATCAAGTCGGGGAACTTTGAAGAGGCGGAGAAGGCACAAGTGTGGCTCAACAATTTGCCGCGCGATCACCCTTGTCTGTCTTGTCTTGCGTCCATCCTCGATACGCGCATGCTGATGAGCTCCATTCAGACGTCCGCGGCATTCTTACCGCCGCCTACGATCAAAACGAGCGCCTCACCTTCCAGGCTCACAAGGGTGGACGGTTTGGTACGCTCAAGGAGCTCCTACGCCCGGGCATTCGCAACCGTGTCGCTCTCGCCATCGGCATCATGTACGTGGCCCGAGCAGATCAGCATGAAACCGGCATGTTAACACACCTCGTTATTGTAGGGTCTTCCAAAATCTCACAGGCGCGAATGCTAGTAAGCGACTTCGAGCCGCAAAAAATTGAACATGCCGCTGACACATTGCTACCTTCGCCGGCAGTCAACTACTATGCTCCGAGTACGTGCTGTCCCAGATCTTTTGTCCTTTCATATTTGGCGATATTGAACCGTATGTCTACTCTTCTTCTCAACAGCGTTCTTCAAGTCCGTTGGAATGCGCGGCAACAACGCCCTCCTCATGACCGGTGCGTGACAACGCGCTGCAGTCCTCACGGTCTCACGTTCGAGACTCATGAATGTTCTGATCATACAGGCGTATTCGGTGTTGTGAAGATGGTGGCATCTGTTATTTTCCTCGTCTTCCTTGTTGACAGGTACATAGCTAGACACAATGCCCTGAGTGGCCGGCCGAGGCTTACCTTCTCGTCGACAGGATCGGGCGCCGGATCCCGCTCATGTTCGCCAGCGTCTGGATTATTGGAACCATGCTCTAGTGCGTTGAGATGTATACCACCTCCCATTTTACGCCCAGTCTTACCAGTCTCTTGCAGCATCGGCATCTACATCGCGGTTGCTCATCCGACGGCAGACAGCGATCCCACTGCTGCTGGCCGTGCTGGTGTTGCCATGCTGTTCATGTGCGTCGGGCTGCTTATATCAGGTGTCCATTGCAGTGTTGACCTATCGCCTATTTCAGTTACGCTGTCGCATTCTGCATGAGCTGGAGGTACGCATGAGATCTCTTATCGTCTCCTCTTCAGAGGCCCCGGTCAGGTGCGGTGCTGACTGAGACGCCCTGGCGTCTTCTTGGCTTTCATCTTTTTCCAGCGGTATTGCTTGGATCATTTGCGCAGAGATCTGGCCGAACCACGTCCGCGCGCTCTGCAACTCCATCGCGGTCCAAACCCGTACGTCTCTTTCGACTAGGCTCGCCCTCTACTTCTCGGCTTCCATCTCTATCCGGATTTGACGGTATCACCACTAAGTCTGACGCAATCTTTGGTCTTCTTAACAGAATGGCTCATGCAGGTACGCTTAACCATCTTGTCGAGGTACTTACGATGGGTGTTGATGCGTAGTTCTTTTCAGTTTGCCATCACCCGCGCGACTCCTTACATGCTGGCAGAGGACAGTCTCTCGTGGGGGACATACATCTTCTGTATGTCCACCAGGTCTTAGTTAATGCTGTCCTAATGAGGCTCTGACTTAGTGAACATTTCAGATGCTGCCTGGATGGCTCTGGCCATTCCTGCCGTTTACTTGTGCGCAACTTCCATTACTTATAAGATTCACATAGTCCCTGACACTGCGTTTATTGCTACAGCTTCTGCCCCGAGACCAAGGGTGTCCCTCTCGAGAAGATGGACGAGATCTTCGGTCTCGAGCACACGGATGACCCGGAGGCGAAGGCGGAGGTCCAGCACCGCGAGAACGCCAAAGAGTCGCCTGATACTGAGGCGGACAAGGTCAAGGAGGTCCGATAGGTGGTTGTTATATCCTGTAGAGCTAGACGCGTATCGGTGGGACATCGAGCCTAATATTCCCAAACTAGCTGGCCTTTGACAACTGCCTTGCCTTCCGCGCAGCCCCAAGCGCCAGTTTATGAATGGCTGCGCGGATCGCAGACTTCCTATATCCTAAAGGAACAGTTACCTATTCCAGCTGACTTCCTAATTTCTACTTATGTTACCTAGCTGTCTAGCGCTCACTGCGCAGGTTGGCGGACAGCTTTCAGCAGCTTTCGGGAGCCGTAACCACGGCGAAGTTGTGCCTAAGTCTTTATAACTCCCTAATCCAGACTGATGGTGTATTTTCAAGATCCTGCATGCATACGTGATCAACAGCAGCACAACAGACTCGCCGAAGCAGCCGCTGCGAACTATTTCAGCCGTCTAGACAGATTTGGCCCCGCCTCGGAACGCATGAGCGGATCCAGGCACTTTTTTCCGAGTACACCTAATCCTATGCAAGGATGCACTGAGGTCGCTGGACATCTCGAATGAGAAAAAGTTCCACCATATGTCATGTATACATTCGATAAGATCCTGCCCGTTTTGTCACACGTGACCGGGTACGACCGGCCCTTGGCTGCGTCCTCACTTGACCATTGTTGACCAGCTTTCCCGGGCACTGTTGCCCGAAATTGTTGACAAGCTTTACCGGGCACTGTTGCCCGAAGTCACTGATCGACTGATGGGAATACTAAATACTATGTAGAAGCGGACCGGCGTATCACATGTGCTTGAAAACTGCGACGGCCGTGGAGCTCTATCATCCGTGGTCCCGATGCCGAACGTAACCCGCTCCGTGCCAACGACTGGCGTCGATTGCGAGTCGACGGCGGCCTCAAATGTAGAGACAGGCTTGCATTCCGACCACCATCTTCTCCCTTTCCTCCTCCGGACAGAACTCTCCCCGCCATAGCTTCTCGCATAGACGAACGCAAAGCGCAATCATGAGCTTCGTTGAAGCAGTCCTCAACGGCGACATTCCGCCATACATCGTCATTCCGGTCGTAAGCCGTCTGTATCCATCTCTCTCGTGCACCCACGCTGATTGAAAACCCCCTTGCTGCCCTAGTCGCTGCTTGCGCTATTCGCGCTGCAGACACTCCTTCCGTACCTCATTGACCCTTACCACTTGAGGTCGATCCCGACTCCCTCAGTCTGGGCGGGGCTCTCCGACCTCTGGCTCGCAAGGGCTGCAGGAAAGGGCGAGAGATACAAGAAGGTTGACGAGGCGCATGAGAAGTATGGTGCGTCTCAAGTACAATACAAAGTCTCCCCAAGAGTGCCTGCTCACTACGTGGAGCCACCGTGACAGGCAAGGTCGTCCGCATTGCTCCCGACCACGTTAGCATCGCAGACCCGGAAGCATTGAGCACTGTCTACCAGGTGGGTTGAGAAAAGGTTTATATGGTCAAATTCAGGTGGTCTGAACAAATGTACTCCCTACAGCACTCTGTCCATTTCCCCAAGTCACAATTTTACGGTTCGTATAAATCAAGCGCCCTCTTCAGCCTATTCCTTTCTTATCCCGAGGTGGCCTCTCCAGACGCTTTCGTTTCCATCAAGCGCGGGCTCTTCAGTAAGCCTATATTCTTGTGCCTGTGGCTTCCAATCGCTGACCAGCCTTACAGACACCCGGTTCGTAATCCTCTCGTTGGCTCGGCCTTCGCACATAGCCTGACTCTCTTCTCCTCTACAGCGACCGGGCTGAGCACGCTCGCAAGCGCAAGATCGTTTCTGCTGTTTTCTCCCAGGTCCGCACTCTCTCGTCCTGCCACAGTCTATCGGGCCTTTCCTGACACTGAAGCACGCTAGAAAAATGTCCTACTTTTCGAACCCTACCTTCACTCGTGCATGGCTCTCTTCGTGCGCCGCTGGGACGAGCTCTGCGCCGACCCGCGTCCGAGCAACCACGAATCGGTGATCCCTGCTCCTGCGGGCAAGGACAACGACAAGCGCGTTTGGTTCGACACTTTGCCTTGGACCAACTTCCTCGCCTTCGATATCATCGTGCGTGTTCTGTCTCTTCAGGTTTCAGTCGCCGGAGTTGAAGACGTTGTGCGGTCGCTAAGGGCGACCTGGCGTTCGGCGAGCCTTTGTAAGGAATCTTGATTTCCTAATGCAGGGATAACGTGCTGACATCCCGGCTTAGCGGCATGCTCGAGGCGAAGAAGGACGTCGCTCGCGTCGAATACGAGCATGGCAAAGGCGTTACGGAGCTTCCCGCTGTGCAGGTCCTCAACGAGCGTGGAGAGTACTCGGGTGAGTTGGAAGAGAGAGAAAGCCGTCACATCAGTGCTGAGAGAGGAAACTTCTATTTACAGCCACCATGGGAGTGATGTCGCCTCCGTTGCGGTACGCCTGCTGCAGCCCGTCCCTCCACCTGCACACGCGTTTACACTGATACCGATTCCTTTCGTCAGCTCTCTCGCCCAAATTCTTCCCTGGGCTAGGTCGGGCAAGGCTTCCGTTGACGCGCTCGCTGGTGTCCGTTTTCAACCTGCATCGAACGACAACAAAAAAACTGATAGCCGCATGCTTTTCAGATTGCTATCGCCCGTGTATCCGCTCGCCTCGCTCAGGAATCCCCGCGTTCGGACGACATCCTCTCCCGGCTGCTTCAGGCTGAGGACCCGGACGGGAAGCCGCTCGGGCGGGATGAGGTCACCGCGGAGGCGCTCACCCAGCTGGTCAGTGTGTTGTGCTCTATCCGCAGTGGACGAAGCTGAGCGAGCAAAAACACAACAGATCGCTGGCAGCGACACTACTTCTAACTCCTCAACGGCAATCCTCTATTATCTGGCTCGCCACCGCAATGCGCAGGACAAGCTTGCTCAGGAGCTCGAGCAGATTGAGGCAGGCTCGGACGGAATTACTCAATACGAAACTGTACGTCCTTTGTGTAGTCCGACGCAAACGCTGCAGCCTCGAAAGCTGAGCCCTTGGGAATAGGTCAAGGGACTCGAGTACCTCCAGGCCTGCATCGACGAATCCCTTCGGTTGCACTCCACCTCCGCACTTGGTCTCCCGCGCGTTGTGCGCCACTTCCCATCTCACTTCCTTTGCTTTCTGCTCTAACCCCAGTTACCCACAGATCCCTCATGACCAGACGTGAGGGATTCCCTCCTTTCCATGTGACTATTCTTCGTTCCCAGACGCTGATGTTTGGTGGCGATAGGATTGCGGGTGTTCCCCTAAAGGCGGGAACGGTCGTCTCCGTTCCCTCCTACACTCTTCACAGGCTGCAGGACATCTGGGGCCCCGATGCGGAGGAGTTCAGGCCTGAGCGCTGGCTGGAGCGTGGCGCGAGGGAGAAGCTCAGCAAGAACTTCATCCCGTTCTCCCAGGGACCTAGAGCTGTACGTGCACTGGTACTTACGTGACGGATGGCACGGCTCACTGATCAAATTTGAGCAGTGCGTTGGCCAGAACTTGGCGAAACTGGAGCTTCAGCTCATTGTGCGGGTTGTGCTGCCATGTCCAAAACTGCATTGCTGACGAGACCGACTGGCATCCACAGATCTCGACCATCATCAAGCGCTACGACCTCGTCCTCGCCGACCCGTCTGCAACGGTTCGTACCTGTTTGTGAAGGCCCACTCTCCGCCTGGCCGAGCTAAGCTTTTCACCTTACAGCTCGAGACAAGCGAGGGCTTCCTCCGCAAGCCGCTTTACTGCTATGTCGGCATGAAGCGTCGGGAGTAGAGTTGGGCGTTGGGTAAGGAGGAAATGGCAAAGAAATCTGATACAAATGAATGAAAATGCACATCTTACGAACCATCCACCGATTCGGGCGCACAAGCTTGCTTGACCAGCTACCGGCTACGCAGTTGCTGTCCACGGTAGATGGGATGAGGAAACACTATCTCATATATCTGAAAGACGAGGCCAGCAGTTAACTTGCCTGTATCTGACGCCGAGCATTATGTTCATCTCCGGCCAACTGAGTCGGGGAAGCCAGTCGCTGCTACGGCAGCCAGTACTGGGAACGCAACAGATACAATGGACATTCCGGAAATCCTCCTACCGAATGGGTCCAAAAAGGATCTCAACTTCATCAGCAAAACTGAAAATCATACATTGCTCTATAAAACGTCTTCGTTAGTCGTGCGGCGGTGTGTTTCCGCTGCTCTCTGCGCTCCACCTCCATGAAGCACGACTCGATTTCGGGTACTGAGCGGCATATTACGTATATGGGATATCCAACCCGGTTTTAGATGTAAACATACACGCTTCGCGCTGTTTTCATGTCGGTCAGATCTTGAAGAACCCTCCGTCGAAGACGTTCACGCGACCCACGAGCGTGCAAGGTCTCACGGCCTCATGATGACCTCACTGAGGTGAACACAACCCTCATTATTGCTTCTCCACGGCCCAACACCAATGCTATTAGCGACATACGTGAATCGAATCAAAGACCCGAAAGTCAGCCAACCCTGCATCCTTCGAGCTCCCATCCATCGCGCATGCTACGCGTCTTGCCCGTACCCTTCACAACGACAACCTTCGCGCACGTCTCCCCCGCCACCACTCTTCCTCTCCGTTTCAACTTCTCTACTTCACCAAGAATGTCGTCAAAGCCTCCTGAGACCGGGTGGGAAGAGCCGATGTGGGTGGTTTCAATCGCTGGAGCATATTCGGGGACTAATCACTTTCTTGCTCCATGAAGTCCTTCGCGGGAGGGTGGTGACACGGAGAAGGACTGGATTATCAAGCCGCCGTGTACGTGCTTCTTCCTTATGAAAGCTGTTGGGAAATGGTCGAACTGAGAGGGCTGCCATGATCAGACACCTGGAACAGCGAAAAGTTCATAGCCAAGTACACCGTGCGTCAGTTCCTGCCGATTGGGAGGAGGGGTGGGGCTTAATATGCTGGTATGGTCAGAGTAAATGCTGGTGCGGTGCAGGTAAGCTGATGCGGACTCTAAACACCCCGTACCGTTTCTCAATCCCTTACTTCAATAGTGGTATTCGAGTTCGCAATCGGACCCCATAGACGCCAAGCACTGCCACTGCCACCAATGCCAGAAGCTGCATGGTTCGTCGGTTCATTAGAATCCAAACCCGAGTCCAAATATGCCTTCAAGTTTTTTTTTTTTTTCCAGGAGCACCGTTCCAATGGGCTGCGCTGTTCCACAAGGTTAGCTAGGTCTTCGTGGTTCCGGCTTTCGTCCTCTGACAGTTGTCATCCGTAGACCGCCGTCAGGCTGGTGAAGGGCAGCGAGCATCTGGATTTCTACAGGTGCGCTCTTACTATAAGATTTTTCTCGGCCATGTCCTTACTCCTTCTGAGAATCTTCACGCGCCCTGACGCCGAGAACTTCCCGAACAGCACAGCAACCCGCAACTCGGACCACCACGTCCCGTGCAAGATCTCGTGCAGGTGTGTGTTCAAGCATCCAGCCAAGATTCCCAGCTATATTCGGCCGGGACTGCCAGAAATTGCCGGTCGCCTCTAGCTGACGAGGGAAGAAACATGGTGCGCCCGAGACTGCTGCCTTTCCTCTTTCTGCCCTGCGTTGACTCCGCCATGCTTATGACAGGTCCTCGCGTGCCTGTCCATATGATGTTTTAGAGGGGGACTGCGAATCTGGTGGCTGACGTGCAATGAGCGCTGCAGATACCCGAGCTCCTTCATCTTCCACCCTGCAGACGAAGGCAACGAGTGGAAGCGCGTGGGGCGAATCCCAGACAGCTTCATGCCTACGGCACACATCGTCAGTCCTGTCTTCTGCGACTCCTTTCAAAGATAAGAAACTGATTCCTCCGTCGTGTCACAGTTCTACAAGTGCGTATCTCGGTGCGTTTGAACTTGCCTACGCGCAGACTCACTGCCGGCTTTCAGAGAGCGCATCATGGAGATTCACGACGGTGTCCCCAAGGTCAGTCGGGATCATCGTTACCTTGTCTTTCTCAAGCTTCTCGCTTAATCCTAACTTCATTCTCATTTCAGTGGAGCGGGCACAAGGGCGAATCCGAGCTCATGGACGAGCTCACGGAGGAGTGGGGTGTCCTGCCGAAGCGCAAGCTGTCCAAGAGCGCGCAGGGAGCAGGCGGACAAGCGCACGCGTGAAGCGGAGGTTACCGAGGAGCATGTTGAGGCGCACGGGGAGGACAAGGAGACCCTTTCGAGGCGGGCGGACGAGGAGTACATGGAGGAGCAGCAGAGGCATGGGTAGAGGGACGATGATTGGACCTTGAAAGACACTTTGATGAACGCTCCGTTTGACTGCGTATCTTGTTGTTCCTCCGCGGGGACCGAGTGCAATTTATAAATACTGAGCCTTGAAATGGATCCTTGAATTGGAAGCTGGAATGGTGGGGCATTGGAGGGGTGGCTGCGAAGAGCGGGTGCGAGAAGACGACGCGTTCAGTTGAACGCTGGTCATCCAGGCCATTCGTGCCCTAATGGTTCAACTCTAACGTAAAAGATACATCGCCCTCTTAAACTGAATCCAGACTTTCCAGCTTGCCCCAACGACATCGGGGAGGCGCAACGACTCAACTGCGTCTCCTCGGTCCGAAGGCCGTGTCCGTTTCTGCTCCTGCTTGTACCACATCGTCCACGCATCTCAGAACATCAAGCACGGCTGTGCATCCCAGCTCGAACTTGGCGATCCTCGCCTCCAAGCGCACCCAAATAATGAGAAAACGACGATGGAAGCGCCATGGTAGCCGGTACCTGGCACAGGCACGTGCAGCTCATGCAGTCGTCCGGCAGCGGCGCCTTCACGCGACGAGCCCCGTTCTTGCCGTTGCCGATCGTTTCATCGTTCGCCTATTTCCCTCCTACCGCCACCATCTCTCACTCTACGTCTTCCCTCTTCACCCCCCTCGCATACCCCCCTCATACCCACTTCAGTCACGACTTACTCTATACCCACCCTGCCGTTCGAGCTTTCGTCGTTCTAACGCCCACACGCTCACCACACTGTATACCCCTTCACCACGCGCGATGCTCCTCTCCCTTACCATCCTCGCCCTCGCATGCGCACTCTCTCAAGCGGAAGCGCTCAAGATCCTCCTCACGAGTTTGTCGATCGCGTCCCCCACCAAGCTCGATCGCTGCTGACGCTCCACTCGCCATCCGGTCGCGAATCGCAGACGAGTGCGCCCTCTTGCTCGGCACCGACACCGGACTTCACATCAGGGCTGACGGGTTGAACAGTGATACCTGGGGCACAGCTAATGTTCGGGCGCTGTACGGAGCCCTGAAAGACGCAGGCCACCAGGTCCTCATGGCCGCGCCGGCGACACAGCAGTCGGGGCAGGGGGACGCGACAGCCGACGCGGTTCGTCCTTCGCCGCAAATGCCCCACCCCATGTTTCACTATCTTCTGACCCTTCTGGCCTTTCCGACTCCTACAGGTCCCTCTCGAAAGCGAGAGCGAATTCGGCCTCCTGCCTGCCGGCGCCCCTGAGACAGGCTGCGAAGACGACGACCGTGTGTGACCCGTGCTGCTCATTTCTGAGAAATCGTATTGAAGATGTCTTGTTCTCCAACACAGCCAACCTCTGCTACGTCAATACCACGCCGGTCTCCTCCGTCCGCTACGCGCTCGCCAACCTCACGCTCGAGAAACTCGGCAGTGATCCCAATCTGCTCTTGGCGGGACTGAACGAGGGGGGTGCGCCTTATTTTATAACTATTTTACCTGCGTGGGAAACTGAGTGGACCTTGCTCAACCCACAGCGAACCTGAACCTCGTCACTCGCATCTCCGGCACGTTCAACGCTGCGAAAGAGGGCGTCCTGCAGGGGCTGCCATCCATCGCGTGCGTCCTTTCATACAGTTTCCCTGCCCCGCATCGTTCTTATCCAGGCGTTGGTATATACAGCGTTTCTGGAGCACACACGACCCACCGACCGTTCACTGAGCTCGGCGGACCGCAGGACAACGCCCGAGTGTACGCGGGCGTTGCACTGCGCGTCTTGAACGCAGTCATCGCTGGTGGTGCGCTCTTCCTTCGGCCCCTCCCCACCCCAAACCCCAAGCACTCATCCCCTCCCTTTCCACTCTCCCAACGACAGGCGGTCTCCCCCCTTCCCTCGCGCTCAACATCAACCTCCCGCGCGCCAACGCGATCGACTCGACCGAGCCCGGCCAAGGGCCGTTCCCCTCTCCCTGCGCCGACCCAGCCAAGTTCAAGTTCACGCTGTCCAAAATCTACACTTGGTCGACGGGGATCACGGAGCAGTGCGGGGACGTCCCCGGCGAGGCTACCATCGCGCTGCTGGACGCGCTCGAGTGCCGCGCGAGCATCAGCCCGTTCAATGGCGGTGGCGGGGACGTGAGCGCAGCGGACCGCAAGACGGCTGTGAGGGTGCTGGGCCCGCTGTTGAGCTGCAGCTGAGGAGGCGACGCGGAGTCTGCCTAGCTGCGGGAACGGGGTTGATGGCTGCTGAAACGCTCTTCTGTTCTTTACGACGCATACACGACATTCATTATTCATTCCAAAATCAAAAGCTTCTTTGCCTTCTACGCCCTGCTTGTTGGAACATGAGGAGAATTTATCGCAAACAAGTTCGGCAAGAGCGACAGCCTATGAGAGTCACTCGGTAGTCCAACGTCCCGACCAAAGTTCAGTATTCCCGCTCCCAACGCTGCAGTTGCAAAAGGGCCAGGAGGCCCTAGTACTCCCATCTGTGCGAGCTCCGCTAATAATTACTCGACGTTCTATTACTAACATCATTATCTACCATACGACACTGTCGAACAGTCTGAGGCGACGCCCTTGGCAGCTTCTCGCCTGCGGTGGGATCGACAATGTGTGCATGAGGTGTCTCATGCCAAGAGCCCTCAATTGACATAAAAGCTTTGTCTGAATTATTTCACGTTCCTCCTGGTGGGTAGTGAGTACAATGAAATCCATAACCCAGCCTGTAGCAAGGACAAGGAAGCTTTCGATCCGCAACACTGCAAAGTTCAGCGACCCGATTACAACGCCCACAGTTCTCTCATCTTTGAAAACACTCTGGAACATTGAACAGCGGTCGTGTTTAGGCGCAAGAATGACAGATATGCACCTCCCAAGCAGATTCAAGGAAACACAGCATGGAGGCGCCGTCAGCTCGCTCGTATTCAAAGGTTCAATCCCCGTTCTCGCTGAATATCCACACGTAAGCCTACCACGATTCGGCCCATTAAAACTTTCCAGTGACTTTCAAGGTCCACTCCACAGTCGATCGTGTCACTCATGCGCAGTCTGCCGGCTGGCGCTGCACGAGGCGAATCAGCGGAAAATCTGATTCATTGTACCCAATGAATTCCAGGATGAGGCCGTCTATCCATGGTGCATCGCGCCACTCATTACTTTCTTCTGGTCCAGCTCAGCTTGATTACCATTGTCAAACTTCACATGCTCTGCAATGACTGACCCAGTGGCTTGCACCTTTTCGCTGTTGGACCTTGCCCCCGAGATCTTAGCATTTATGTATCCGCTTTTCTCGAACCGGCCAACCTCGGCAACTTTTCGCTCGTCTCGCGCTCTTGTCGCTCCCTCGTGCTCCCGCATATCTTCGGTGGCGCACAGGAAATGCTCATTGGTTCTCGGAGCAAGGGGTTCGAGGCGTTGGTCATTCTGAGAGTGCATCGGACGAGTTGAAGGGCGTGATTAGGTGCACCAAAGGTGATGGTGAAGTGCTGCTAGCAGGCGCGAAGCTGACCAGGTTCCACGTTCTGCAGACGCATGCGCGTGGATCTGGACTACTGTCCTATCCCTTGGAGGAGCCGCCAGACCCCGGACGTATCCGACCGGCTCTTCAGCGCACTCGGTTCGCTCAGAAACCTTGACAGCCTCTCCCTTCCCGCAATACGCCTCGATCGTGCCTCTGTCGGACCTCCGAAGACTTCTCGCCAGCTGCATATTCGCCCTCCCAAAGCTGCGTTCGCTCATCCTCCACGTCTCAGGGAAACCCACTATTTCAAGCGTGCCTTGTGCCGGCCGCGCCGGGCTAGTCTTTTGGTCGTTGAAGGACACATTTCCCGCTCCAGGCAGCTCTCTCGCGCACTTGCACGCTCTCGTTCAGCCGTCACTTCGTACGCTTGTGCGGCTCGAGATTAATTCGGGCACTCCTTTCGGTCTTCGGTCGCTTGTGGGCGCCGCCGCGACTAAAATCGTTCGCGTATCGCACGCATATATCGGACACCGAGGCGCTCGAGTCCATCTGCGAGCTATTCACAAAGTTCAAGGATCTAACTATTGCATGGAACAGCCATGATGACTTGTCGCTGAGCTGGAAGGTGTGTGCACTTCAATAACACGATCTTGTCAGCGTGTCCTCTTTGCTGACCGAGTCTTCACCACTCAGGACGACTTCATTCGACCTCTGTCCACCCTACTCGACCTGGAGCAGCTCATCCTCTCGCACGACTTTGAGCTGCAAGGCAAACGATCCGCTTACCGAGGATCGCGACGTTCCCTGATACCGCCGCTGCCGTACGCGCCGGTGGGAAGCAGCGCGCCAGATTGCCGCTGCGTGCCCGCGGCTGCGCA
This sequence comes from Basidioascus undulatus, assembly GCA_000826855.1. NCBI lineage: Eukaryota > Fungi > Basidiomycota > Geminibasidiomycetes > Geminibasidiales > Geminibasidiaceae > Basidioascus > Basidioascus undulatus. Next base: position 40,790 of record JTLS01000003.1, on the reverse strand, counting down.
AGTGCAGATGGAAACTGTTGCTGATTGATAGCCAGGGGAACGACAACCTTTATGGGTTTGTTATACGCCATGGTGAGGACGGAGTGAGGGAGGTCGTGCATGTGGCGGAGTGGTGGATGGGCGAATACTGTGAGGGACGTGCAGACGAGGGTGGGGTGAGCGGGCAAGAGTGGTGGGAGGGTTTCACCTGATGAACAAATTATATGGCGTTTCGGTTGTAACTTGAGGTTCAAAGTTTTATACGGATGGTTTGTTGGTTCTCACTTGCTGCACGGACGTCGGTTTATCGATCAGCGGTGTTAGAGTAACGTCCCGCAGCCTGCTTGGTTTCCCTGAAGCGATGAACCATGGGTCTTACGTCTTTCAACCTTATAAGGATCAAAAGATGGTTTTGAAGACGGGCAATGCCGAACATGGTGAGCTCGTGCGGCCGACCCACAGCTGCTGTCCCTTGCCTTCGCCGCGCGAGGCGAGGTAGGCGTTCCGAAATTATAGGGTGTTCTGTTTGGGTGGAAGGAGAAAGAAAGAGGGGAACAGAGAAGAAAGAACAGAGACTAGACGAATCAGATTCGAAATAATCGCATGCAAGCAGCCGAGTCAACGAAACCGCAGTGTCCGCCCCGCCGTCCTTTCAGACTGTCGTCGGCAGCGTAGCCATCCCCGGCAAGCTCCACATAGACACATTGACGAAGCTGTCCTACTCCAGCTGCACGAGCTGCAACGGGCAAGTTGGGCTCCACACGCGGCGCTAGAGTTGAAATGAATGACATCCCGCGAAAGAAGTGAAATAGCAAGGCAAACTGCATTTATCGGAACACGCAATACATAATGACCAGGCAACATGATAAACTCGACAACATAGCACTCAATTCAAACAATCACAATAGTCAACACTCAACACTCAACACTCAACACTCAACGCGCAACGCGCAACGCTCAACACCCTCCTTTTGATACCCTACATGCACCACCCCAGGCGCACCGGCACCTCCAAGCCGTCCGCTACTCGCCCCTCCCAGCAGCGTCCGCCAACGGCGAGCTGCGTGATACGACCGAGCGCGCGACTCGGCGGACCTGCGTATTCCCCACATTCAGCACCATGATCATCATCATCTTCACACTTCTTCCCAAGTCAGACGCACCTGGTGGTACGACACGGGCGAAACGACCGACGGCGTATGGCCAACCCGGGGAGCGGCGCCTGGGGCGGGCGGTTCAGGTGGTGCAGGGGCGGCGGAACGCGCGGGCGGGGGCGGAGGGCCGCTGTACGCGGGCGGCGGGGTGGCTGAGCCGAGGCTGACGAAGCCGCCGAATGTCGATGGCGGGCCGGCGGAACCCGTCGCGGCACCGAAGAGACCGCCGCCGCCCCCGAAGCCGCCGAACGTTGGCGTACGGCGGGCACCGCCGCCGCTTGGGGCGGGAGGGGACGTACGCGCGTGCGTTGCACCCCCAACGTAGGCGGGCGTGAGGCGGGCACCGGGAGCGGCCTGGGTGAAAGGGAGAGGGGAGGGGTGAGACTGGGGGAGAAGAGGATGGCGGCAGGAAGAGGCGCAAGATGTGGGAGGGGAAAGGGGGAGGAGGGAGAGGACAGGAAGAAGGAAGATTGGGAAGAGGGGACTGGACGTACAACCCTAGTCGCCCTGCGCCCGAACGCGAGAGACGTCGATGACGTCCACACGTCGCGGTTGTGGCGCGCGTCGTCCGTGTCGCTGTCCGTTACCCACTCATTGAGGTTGTCAGTCTCACGCCGCCCAAAAGCGGAAGCCAATCGGAAGCATAAGAAGGGAGAAAGAAAGGCAGCAGAGAAAGAGGAGAGAAGAGCAGAGGGGAGGAGAGGGGAGACGCGACGCACACATAGATATCCTCAAAAGCCACATGGTTAGTGCTAACTCCCCTGCGCTCCATGCGCTCATGCAGATCGCGCGCAACGGCGTCTACATCCTCTCCCGCCGCAGCGCGCGCGGCGACCGTCTCGCCGAGCTCTTCAATTAGGCGCTTTACACCAACCCCTCCAAGACCTCAGCGTGGCGAAGCGGGAGGTGGGGGGAAGGAAGGCGGACCTCCATGTCCATCTGCTCCAAAGCGGAGCCGATAATGACGTTTGCGAGCCTGGGAGCGGGTGGGGGGAGGATGAGGTCGAGAGGAAGGGGAGGGGGGGAAGGAGGGATGAGGGGAAAGAGGGTAGGTGGGTGTGGAAGAGAGGAGAAGGGGGACGCACCCATTATGCCGCTGACGGGTGAACGGACGAGCGTGGAGGAGACGTGGTCGCATGCGGCTGGGTTGTGATGATGGGGACGTGGGGGGAAAAAGGGAAGGTAGCAGAAGCTGGGTGTGAGCGCGAACGTAAGGGAAAGAAAGAGGGGACTCACCGAGCGTGACATTGTCCACTGTGAAATCAGCGAGCGTGACTGTGTCCGTCCCGAGTTCTCCACTCGTCGTTCCCCCACCTATCCACCCCCAACACCCAGATACCCCACACCCTGATCAGCCCCTGCCCTTCCTCCTTCCGCCCCACCCCCGTTCTCTTTCCGCCTCGCCTTCCCCCCTTCCGCTCTTTCTCTACACCGCCCCGAGAATGAGAAAGAGCAAAGAACTGATCATGTGCATGCGGGGTTGGGGAAACACCAGGATCAAGATTGCCGAGCGCCGGGAGCAGCAGGGCCGCGGGGGGACGCAGGGCGGGAGGGGCAAGAGTCAGGCGCACGTGTTGTTGGATGACGACGATGAGGACGAGGAGGAGGAGTAGGGGTGGGGTGGGATGGGAGATTGATTGTTGTTGTTGTTGTTGTTGCGGATGCGGAGGAGGAAGAGGCGTGCGAGAGGTGGTTTGTCGGTGTGGTAGAGGGACGTGGGCTGGCGGATTGGGGGATTTCGGTTGGTGCCGGGCTTGAGGGTTTGGAGTGGGTTGGGAAACGTGAAGTGGGTTTGAGAAGTGGGAAGAGGGAAGCGTGGAGAGAAGGACGGGCTCAATGACAATGATAGAGCTGGGGTTTGCCCCCGAAGGGGGTGGGACGAACAGTCAGGGTGCTTTGGGCAAGTCCTGTGCTCAGCGTCTGGGTGAGGCCAGAAGTTGTGCACAGCACAGGGAAAGTTGTCAGTGGAAGGGCTCCGGAGCTGGCCCGCCAGACCGACTGGTACAGTGGTGCTGCTAGCGAGCTGCGACACGCGAGCAAGTGATCGGCTCGGAGGACGAGACGCGCTAGTGCAACCTACCTTGCAGCCAGCGTCCACCTACGATTACTTTTTCTCGGTACTGACATGCGGTTGAACGTCGAATGGTGCGGAACAGGCTTAGTACTACCGTGGTCTGCGGGGCGTGTGCAGACGTAGATGGCCCGCCAAGCTCTATGCGGTACTGCACATTGAAAAACTTGTATTTGAAATGCTGGGGACTTGTCTTTCAACAGGAGACACGCATTGACCAATATAGTCATCAATGCGGCAAGCGTGGCCCTGAACGGACCGTCAGTTGCAAATGGCGCCCGGTGTGCCTCCTTCTCGCAAGCTGGTCAAGATCAGGTGTACATTAATTCACCGTAGAGTAATGAGTAGATATTATGTTGATCTTTGCGTAAGATCTCATGGGAGCGGGACGCCGGCGCGTTCAAGCTCGCTGTTCAATGATCCCTGCACGCGACTCGGGGCGTCTGCCTTCGTAGCCAACCGCACAGCCCACATGGACACTTTTGAATCATAAGAAGCCTTTTTGACCTTCAAACCCGTGGATTCTTCTGTACGTTTCCCTCACCAGACAGAACCTCGATGCAACGCATCCTGCAGGCGCTGCTCAAATTAGCTCATAGGTAAGGACGAGATTATTTCACCGCTTACAACTGCAACCATAGTATCACATAGCATGAACATGTACGGGGCCAGTTCACTTTCAGGGCATTTCCACAGGCCAATTCTCGTACAATTCAACCAGCGGCGATCCCGCACGTGGAGAGTCGCAAGAAGCCGTCCGCCATGGCGTTGCCTTCGCTCCACCACGACCGCCTCCAGGCTCGTTTTCTCGGTCCCTCCTTCATTTCTCGCATCTTTTACCTCACCCCGTCATCCCATGCCTGGAACCTCTTCACCGCGACCGCATGGCCGGGGGCTCTGCTCACCGAGCCGGTGCTGTGGCTGGACGGCTTCGAGGCCGCTTCGTGCCGGACAGTGCTCTAAGTCCTATGAAATGGGAAGAACCAAGTGAGAAGCTCTAACAACGCTGCTGGGCCGTTGCTCACCTTGCGCACCCGTCAGATTCTGCATTGAGCGCTCGCGTACTGGGTATATCCCGCGCAGCGAAGTGGTGTCGAGTGCATCGAGACAGGTGAGCCTCCTGAGCCTTGGGATACCGAGAAACCGCTGAGACGGTACCCCACTCGTAGCCGAGAGAGCGTACGCGGGCCTCCACGGCACGCGGGTCAACCGTCGCGGCGTGCTACGCTTTCATGTGCGCGAATCGGGCCCTGACCCACAGCCTACCGCACGCCCTCTTCGCATCTGTGATTGGCCTCCAAGAAACCGTACGCCTTCTCATCATCCGGTCGAGAAAGTTTGGGGGCCAGCCGGCTTGACACGCGATACGGAACAGATCATCCCACAACGGCTTTCGAGAGCCTGCGCGAATTCGGGCCCATTTACTCCATCACGAGGGGGTAGCCCGACGGCGGGTTGGTCGTGCACTTCTACAACGAGGAGGACCGCGCCATGGCGGTCCGTACTCTGCAGGAAAGGCCTATCTTGTTCCGCCACTGTGCGTTGTACGCCCGCATCCCTCGCCACGTTCGCATCGCAGCGGACCCGCATCTCCCGACATCGACTTCTTCCAGACTTTCGAAAGCTTCTGCGTCATCTTTAAGATGAACGAGGGCTCCGACATCTCGCCTTTCATTATTCGGTGCCTCTCGCCGCAAGGGCGCACGCGCTGATCGAAGCTTGCGTAGACAACGGGCATTTTCGCACTGACCGTGCATCGACCATATCGCACTGTCCGCTTTCCAGAAGAGGACGTTCTTTCCGCAGTGTGGGGAGCTTTATTGATGAGCAGCTGTTGCAGATTTGCTATACGTCTTTCCAATCTATCCAGTGTTCGGTTGATGCTCTGAACTTCATGCACCTTGAGCAGCGGGCACACCATTAAAGATCGACGCAAGGCTGCCTTTGCTCTTCTTGTAGATCTGCCACAAATGTACAACGCTGCCAAATTTTCTCGCAGGGAACGTTGACTCCTAAGCCCAATCCAGCACATCGTCCTTGCTGTTCGCCGACTGGGCCGGCGGGAAGACGTACTTTTTGAAGAAAGGTTACCTTCAGCGTCTTCTTGGCCTCCCTTCGCCAGGAGTAGTGACCCGGCTTGCTTGCCTCATTCTCGATCTTGACTCTTGAGGGTAATAGTCGGTGTGCCCCCTAAAGACTTTCTGGTCTAATAAGGGGGTAGTTTCACTGCGAGCCGTCAAGCAGCAACGAGGTTTCGCCCAAGTTTCAATTGAAGTATGTCATTCACTGCTAGGTTGCCGTATTACAGAGCGTCATCTTATCCAAATGCGCGCTCTGTGTTCTGCCGGGTAAGTCAAAGGAGCAAGCAGTCTTGTGAGCTGCAGCTATTGCTTGACCTTGCTTGACCACTCGTCTCGTAATAATTGATCAACGATAATGCCTTCGAAATCGAACTATACTCGGTGAAACCGTGTTCAAAGGCTGCCCATTCTAGTGGTCTGCCAGCATGTATGAAAGGTCTGTTTCATGCAGCTTGGCAGCAGCCCCCGCTACCACGTTTCATTGGAATACAAAGAGAGAGTAACCTTTGTATAAACTCGCATAATATTGAACGTGCCACCAGCTGTTAACCTCGAATGAGAGCGAACAAGTCGCTGTCTTCTGGGGACGATTAACCGCACCGGTGAGAAATGTCCCGCCAAATCTCTAAGCGCGGGTATGCTTTCAAGAGCTGATCCGGATCCGATAAAGGGGGGGGGGGGCTTTGTTGCCCTGCAAATTCATTGAAAATTCCAAAGTCACGTCGCTACCAGGATGGGCTATGCCCTGGTTGTTAGCAACTTACATTGATCCTCAACTACTGCAGCCATGCCTTTGTCGCGCCAAATGGTGGCCGTATAATCAGAGCAGGAGAGAGGAAGACCTGAGAACAAAAGGAGTTATCCAGATCAACCAAGCACATTTGGCCTGGTAAGGGCGAGCGTTGAGGAACATGGCATAGCACGCTGGAGCGGGCAGACACCATACGCCCAGTCTGGCTGCCCCCATCCACACCTTAGCTGGATGGGGAGGAGTTACCACGTGTACGAATGGTGTCTGCAGAAAAATCCGGCTGCCTTGCACACAAGGGAACGCACTCTCACGTCTAAATTACTGTGAGACATGGTCGCGTCGATGTCGCATCTTGCACAACTTCATTACGGTGTGTCCCAAGAGTGATCTTACCCAAATTCTAGCTCAGTAGGCCTATCATGTTCTCCGAAGTACCACAGTTTGCCTTATCCTGAAGCTCTTGTAGACTCACTCTACCACCCAAAGGCTCAGGTACCCCTGAAGATGGATATCATCTTTACAACCACCGTCTGCATTACAACACTAGAAACGAATGCTGGTAAACTCTTCGGGCTTGGACTCTTTCATTATACCGAAATGAGCTGACATAGGTCAACATTCCGGTATCCTTCGAGCTTCAACTGTCACGGCCACAGCGACAGATCGCGCTATGTGGAGTTCCGAGTCGACAGTTCACGGATCCGTTGATTCCTTACATAATAATCAGAACGATCAGCTGCACTAATGCAAACACCTTCTTGCTTCCGACCGCCATCTCATCAAACCACCAGTTCCCCAACCGTTGGTATTGTGATGGGCACTGAGGACCGTCCTACTTCGTCCGCGGCGAGCACGTCCTCGCTGAGCACAAGATTCAGGAAGGTTTGTAGGGGTTCGACCAAGGTGCGAGGGCGCTGTTTCTTGGCCGAACTACGCTCATCGTAAAACGCGGTCACTGACGGGTTCCGTTCCAGGCAGGAGATATCATTTGACGAATGAGGTTTATTCCTTGACGAGCGACGGTATTGTTCTCCTGCTTATAGCACGTACCGCGCTGCAACGCTGACGAGCGGACGTAACAGACGAGGAGCTCGAGCGACTGGACATCCAGGTAAGTCTCCCCTACCGCAACGCGGGGGGTCGTCCGAAGATCCTGTGCGTCGTCGCCGCACCCCTTCTCTCTCAGTTTGATGCTGAACGAACTTGATCGAACAGAGACATCGGTACTGGATCTAGTACATGGTGAGAAGACGATGCCTGCTCCCTGTGTCCCCTGAATGCTCATCTGTCGCCGTACGCAGCGCTATTCAAATCGCCCAGGAGTTCCGAGTCTGCCGATGTCACAGGCGTCGACATGGTCCCTGTGCAGCCCAGTTCGTGTCTCTTAGGCTTGAAATCCTCCCACGAGCCCCAGCAAACTCATTGATGCTTCCAGCAGGACCGTGCCGCCGAACGTCAGCTTCGAGGTATGCGATGTGACGGAGGATCTCGACCTCTACCCGTCCGCATCCTTCACTGTTGTGTGCACATCCGTCTGCTGGCCCTCGGCGTGAGTGCTGGATCGAAGTCCGTCCGCGCGTCCTACTGTCTCACGGTGCACGCTCTTCAGATCCACAAATGACACAGCGTCATCGAGCAGTGCTTGCGCATCTGCGGCCCGGCGGGATTCTATGCATGATCGAGCCCAACCTTCTACCGCTACTCGATGGTTCGGTGCCGGGCAACGACCCCGTCTTCAGCAGCTATACTGTCCAGAGTCACGGCTCTCTTCGACAAGCGGGGCCTTGATACCTCGACTGCCTTCAAGAGTACGCCCTTCGTACATACCTCTTTGGTAGCGAAGTCTTCTTACAATCTCCTCAGCCACCCAGTCCCCCAGTACTTCGGTTCTCTGCTGGACCAGGGCATCCTACGGAGCCAGAAGGTCGACACGCTCAAGCTTCCGCTTGGTGGTTGGCGGTCAGGTCTGCTGAATCGCTGATGGCATCCGGCAACACGGCGGTCAGGTCTGCTGAATCGCTGATGGCATCCGGCAACACGCACGCTTGCATGCAGCTTGGGAACAGATGAGCGGCTGAGAAGAGTCGGGTCGCTTGGGGGGAGCTCGACTGGGAACGAGCTCGTCCGGTGCGCCTTCCTTTTCTTGCTTGATGTTATCCCTTCGTTGACTGAACAGCGGGTGTCTCCTGTAGAGCTTTTATTCCTTACCTCGTCCGTGCCGGCCAGTTCGAGGCGGAGCTGCAAAAGATGCACAGCCATATCCGACGCGAGTTCCAAACGCTGCCTCTCGAATTCTACGTCGTTTTCGGGTATGCTATCAAACCATGAGCTAGAAGTCTGGTTTACCATTTGCACTTGTTTAACGCTTATTCTATTGTGGGCCTCGTTTGTGTACGTCCATTGATGCATCGTGCCTATTGAACTGACGTGGGAGAGCGTCATCAGATACCATTTTCGCAGCACTATGTGTTCAATGCTCAAACTGCGCCAACAACACCGTACAATCCATTGTGTGACTGGGCGGACGAGACACGAGATGGCAGCGCCAGTCCCATGTCGTCCCTGCGCAGCATCCAGCGCAATAGCATTCCGTACACAGACTCAGACGCACATGAGAAGAAAACTTTTGGGCATGCATCGGTAAAGAGCAATCCATAAACTTGGTCCTGCCGCCCGGATCCTAGCTCTCAGCGTACTCCACCAGTCCTCCAAGCCTCGGGCTGCTGCCTGCTTCACAACCTCCCTCCGAGACACGGAGATCGCAGTGGGTACCACAGCATTTCTGCGCCTCGAGAATGTGAGCAAGGCTGATTCTTGCTGACCTCAAACCTGCATGTCTCCGCAACCGTCAGCATCCTTGGCTTGCCTTTCCACCCAAAACCACCGGCAGGTACTAGGCTTACAGTGTTCGTGCTCTTCATCGAGTTGCCGCACAGCCTCGTCTCCCATATTCCGCCGAACGTCCTCCTTAGCCTTCGACAGCGGTCCGTTTTCACCGATACAAGATTGAATGAACGCGAACCAGTTGCGCGGATCTGCGCCCACAACAAACGCCTGCTGCACTCGAGGACATTGACGCAGACTACACAGCCCATGTCGGCAAGCAACCCGAGTGTTTAATTTCTTTTCCGTAGTCTCGAAAAACAAGAGCAGAACCCAGTAGACGAATGAGGAGGGAAGTACAACAATATGCAGCATGAAGGGCAGAGTAGCACAAGCGATGAAAAGACAAGGAACATCAGAGACGATAAACGAGCGACTGGTGAAACGAGCGACTAAGAGAGCAAACGAGCGTGGAAGGACAAATGCGCAATCAGCAAGGCAAATGGGGAGGAGTCTGCGGGAAGTTGAAGAGGAAAACGAAAATCGGAAAGGAGGGCTATGAGTGTCCGGGGACGACGGCGAGGCGCCGCTATGTGGCCGAAGATGAGCAAGATGGGATAGGGAGAGAACCGAAGTGCGCAGCAGGGAACGACGATGAAGGTGGGATGGCGAAGACGATGCGGTGATAGTAGTGATGACGGGTGGACATGATGGGAGTAAATGTGATGAGACTGGGTGGAGGACGGGAGCGGCATCACCAGGACGACATGTCGTTGTTGATGGCTGCAAGGGCGTGAACACGATTGTTAAGCTTGAAATAGTGCAGGTGAGATGAGTAGAAAGGAAACGAACCTTGTGCCCAGGTGAGCGCAGCAGAGACGTCCGCGCAGTCGAGGTAAAGGATAGCGCGCGAATCGACGATCCGCAAAGCTGCAATGAGTACCAGAACGAGATCAGCAAACGCTTTTTCGACCCCCCACAAAAAGAACGAAAACGTACTGCTCCCGTGAACCACGGCCGGATGGCTCGTGTTCTGGAGCCGGAGCACAGCGTACAGGTCGACGGGACTCGTCTGGTCCATGCCGCGGGAGGGGTCCTTGCAGAGGACCATGAGGTCCGTGCAGAGGAGGCCAACGAGCGGCTTGCTCTGCGCGCTCTCCTGGTGGAGGCAGTCGACTTGCACGACCGACTTGTGCTCGTCGCCGCCGCGGCTGCCGTCGCCCGAGTCGACCTCGACGAACGCGACGGTGCGCTTGACGACGCGCGTGAGGACGAGGCCGCCGTCGAGCAGGAGGCGGCGGTGGGGCTGGACGAGCGGCGAGGGGAACTTGCCGCGAATGCGGGCTGTGGGTGGATCAGTGCGGATCTGTCAGTACGGCGCCGGTGTGTTGGCACAGCGCAAGCGCGAAACGCACATTGCCATTGCACAAGGCGGTTCCGGCCCTCGGCATCGCGCTTGCCCTCGTTCATGTCGTTTGCGAGCGCCGAGATCTGCTCAAGACCGCTGGCGAGCGGGTCGAAGGCGAGGGGGTCCGTCTTGGGCGGCGTGCACCTGACCAAGTCCTCCAGCTGCGTCCCCACGCCTTCTGTCAGTCCCACCCCTCATTCCCCTCGACAAGAAGGATCAACGCACCAGCAGCCGGTACCGCGGAATGCGCTGCACGGGGAGGAGCAAGTAGCTCTCCAGGTTGAGCTGCGCGTGGCGCGGGTGCTTGCGCGCGGCCTTAAGGAACTGGCGGATGCGCTTGCGCTCCTTCGCGGGGATGGGAGAGCCGCTCGCGGCGGCGGGAGTCGCGGGCATTGCGACGGGCGAGACAGAGCCGGTGCTGATCGTCAGGGACGAGAGCTGGGTCGAGCTGGGCGACATGGCGGGGCTCGAGCGCGCGGAGCCCGAGTCCTTGCTGCTCCAGTGCGTCAGGCGCAGAAGAGCCGAGTCGAAGTTGCTGTGAACACCATCCCGATCAGTTCCTTCTCTCGAGCCAAGCCAAGAGCGCTCATCTGAAGGAACAAATACGCACTTGATATACGACGAGTAGATCTTCAAGAACGCCGCGTGCTTGCAGAACACGAGCGCGACCTGGCTGGCAATCTCGAGTGAGAACTCTTCGCGGCTGACGTCCGCGGGGCGCGCCGAGAGGAGCAGCGACGCGGCGGCGTTCTCGAGCGCGGGGAGGAACGACTCGCGGTGGAACGTAAGCAGGCTCTCGACGCCGTTGAAGACGATCTTGCGCTCGACGGCGGGCACCTCGAGCGCGCTCGGCTTGACGTAGATCTCCGTGAGCTCCGCCAGGCCGCGCACGTAAGTCCGCTCGGTCCTGCGATGCCCACCCATCATCATCCAGCTCCCCGACGAACATACTACCAACGCAAAGAACCAGGCGCGACTCACTCGATAATCTCCCTGACGATCTTCTCTCTCCGCGCCGGGTCATCCTTGTGCTTGATCGCGTCGCCATTGGAGCCGACGGACGGGCGCTCATCGGACGACTCGCTCAACGTCGTGCGCGCGGACGAGCCGACGCCCAAGCTCGACTCGGATGGGTTCCGGGACGCGAGGCTCGAGTTGGTTGCAGAGCGGCCCATGCTCGGGCGCGTGTTGGACCCGATCGAGCCGTATCGCGAGGCGGAGGACGGAGGGTGCGAGGCGGGCTCGTCGTCCTCGCCGCCGGCGCCGAGGTCGTGCAGCTGCATTGATGGAAAAGTCAGGACGTTGCTCTAAGCGCGGTTGCAGACAAGAGGTTGACACGCACATCTCGAAGGTAGGACATGATTACCCTGAAGCCGGCAGAGTAGAGCGCCTGCCTTCGCTGCCCCTCCAGCCCGGGACTGGGGAACTGCTCCTCCTCCTCACCGATGGGCGACCCGAGCATCGGCGCCGAGAGTGGTATGCTGGACAGGCCGAGGCCCATGGGCACCGCGTCAAGGGGAAGGAAGCTACGGCGCTTCGAGATGCGCGACGTGGGCTCGTGTTGATGGGCGGGGAAGGCGGCGGGGGAGGAGTGGGGAACGAGGATTAAGCATGCGTGTTTAGGCATTGCATTATACCCATTTCCTACTTTCCAAGAGTATTCTGTGTGCAAAGGTGACAATCCGGGTCTGAAAGCCGCCGCACGACCTCAACAAACTTGCGTAATTTGGCGCTTCCCGCACCTCAAGCCCGGCATCTAACTAGGCCCGGTCGTCTCCATACTCCGCTTTACCTTCTTCCCTCTCCACCAACCCTCCTCCTTCTCCTGGCAAGAACCCCGCCCGCCATGCCCGCGACCGCCGCGACCGGGTTCGGGTACACGCACTACTTCATCCGGCACCTCGCGAGCTGGGCGCTCTACTCGTTCTTCCAGCGCGTCGAGGTCGTCAACGGCGACAACGTCCCCCGCGAGGGGGGCGTCATCGTGTGAGCGCTCGCACGACCACGCGGGAATCTTGGACGCTGGGCTCGCTGGGGTCAAGGTCGACTGGGCGCTGGAAATGGAGTTCTGGGAGGTTGAGGACGAGGAGATCGACAGCTAAGTGGGGAGTGGTATTCGATGGGGAGGTCGAAAGACACAGTTGCTCTCGGCCGAGGGACCTACATCTCCAAAGCTCTTGTGAGAGCCCGGCGTTGTTCCGACGATGCTGATTCTGTCTTCGGCTGTTCCGCAGCGCCTCGTCCCACCACAACATGGCAGTGGACCCCGCAACGCTGTGTACGCTCGCTCGCCCTGCCTCATCGCCCACCCGTTAACCCCCCATACTGACGTCTCCCCTCCTCACAGCATGCACATTCCCCGGCGCGCGATGCGTGCACTACTGGGCGAAGGACAGTCTGTTCAAAGTCCCCGCCGTGCGCGCCATGTTCGTCTCCTCCCCTCCCTCCCCTCCTGGCCCCTCCCTCCGTCCGGGACTTACCAGCCCCTCCCTCCAGTCTTCTGGACGCGGGCAACATCCCCGTCGACCGAAAGAACAAGGACAACCAAGCTCTCTTCAAGGGGACGTTCCATGCGCTCGCGCGCGGCGAGGTCGTCGCGATCTTCCCCGAGGGGACGTCGTACACTTCCCCGTCCATCCTGGGCATCAAGGACGGCGTGTCGTGGGCCGCGCTCGAGTACACCAAGTACGTCGTCGACAACCACATCGAGCACGGGAAGGACGTCCCCGTTGTGCCGTGCGGGATCACGTACACCAACAAGAGCAAGTACCGCAGTCGCGCGGTCGTTGAGTGCGTGCTTGTTTGTTTTGGTTTCTTTGAGCGCTGCGAAGGGGAAGGAGGAGCTGATTTGTGGGTGTGAGGGAGACAGGTACGGGAAGCCGATTTACATGACCGAGTTCGAGAAGGAGTTCCTTTCGGTCGACCCGAAGGCGGCGGTCAAGAAGCTCTCGGCGCGGATCGAGTCGGAGCTCCGCAAGCTGACGATCAACGCGCCTGACTGGTGCGTCGTGCTATGTTGGGCTGGAACGAAGGTGGGGTATTGACTGTTCGGTGGGGCGATCGCAGGGACACCTTCTACGCGGCTAAGATGGCGCGCGAGATGCTGTGGGAGGACGAGCGGGACCTGCCGCTGGAAGACTTCGTTCCCGTTTCGCAAGTGTGCGTCCTCCTCCCTTCCCCCACCCTCTCCACACGTTCAGCTCACGCCCCTCCCTCTCCCCCAGGCTGGTCGACCTCCTCTCGACGCCCTCCCCCTCCCCGCAGCTCTCCAAGCTCAAATCCACGCTCATCACCTACTCCGCGCTCCTCTCCCGCACGTCCCTCACGCACAGCACGCTCTCCTCCCTTCCCCTCCCGCGCCCTCTAGACCCATACCACCCGTACCCCCTCCCCACGCGGCTCTCCACGTTCCTCTCCCTCATCGGCACGTCCCTCGCTTCCCTCGTCCGCTTGCCGTTCTTCGCCCTCCCCCTCCTCGTACACGCCCCCGCGTACATCCTTGCGCGCTTGGGCGGGAAGATAGTCGAGCACGAGGTGGAGACCCAGGCGCAGAACAAGATCGTGTTTGGCTTGTTGTTGACGGTGCTCACGTACCCCGTCTTGTTCCTCGCGGTTTGGGCGCTCCTGTTCCTTAGCCCGATCGGTGCGATCGTCGCCGCTGCGGCGGTGTGGGCGTTCGCGGTGTACCATGTTAGCTTGATCGACGACAACGTGCGTGCCCTTCTCTTACCAATCCCACTGCTGTCCTGTCCCTCTAAACCCAGACAAATCGCTGATGAGAATCGTGTATCGCTCGAACAGTACAACGGCTTCAAGCGGGTCATGGCGGCGTGGCGCGTGCTGGTCGGCGTCTGGCTGCCCAAGAAGTGGGACTACGACCTCGCCGCCGTATCGCAGTACCTCAAGGCGCCCACGCACTCCACTGCCTCCTACAACTTCCTTCCCTCCCCGGCGCTCCAGCAGCACTTCGCCAATATCCAGCTCGAGACGCCGAACCGCAAGCGCGACCACTCGCACCTCGGCCCGCACGAGCTCCCGGGCGGCACCGCGCACCAGGTTCGCAGTCGCGCATCGAGCCACGACCAGTGTCCGCCTGTGCAGGAGGGTCTCCCGGCGGTCGCGCATCATGGTCACCCGCCCGCTCGTGACCCGTCCAAGCCCAAACCGCTCTTCGACCACTCGCCGCTCGTCACCCACCCGCCCCAGAACCAGCTCCTCGCGCCGTTCAGCTCTCCTCGACCCGAGATGAAGCGGCGGAGGACCGCGCCGGCCGACCTCGACGCGCCGAGCGCGGGCTCGCCTGCCGGTCTGGCTGCCCTCGGCATCGACGCCGACTCGGCGACGACGGGCCCTGCGGCGGGCGGGATTGTCGTGCTGCCGGACAGCAAGAACGACGAGGTCTGGCCGCCGGACGTGGACGAGGCATTTTACGAAGGTGTGCCCGAAACTTATCAAACGCGATCGGGGACGCGTCGTGACTGACTCGTACCTTCCCTTTCGCAGCGCTCGTGTCTGTTCCTCGTCTCGGCAGGCGCAAGGTCATGGTCCACGGCAAGCCTTGCGGCCGCAACGAGCTCATCGCCAACTTCATCAAGATGCGCACGGGCGTCGTGCGGTCGCGCAAGCAGGTCTCGAGCCACATCCAGGTGCTCAAGAATGTCCGCCGGAACGACGCACACTGTAAGCCCTCTTTCCGCCTGGATAACGCTCGAAGCTGCTTGAAGCTCTTGCTCATATCCACACCCTCGACCTTGACAGTCATGTGGCTTGTCGGCGAGCCGACTGCGGAGGAGGAGTCGTCGCTGCAGCCGATGCTGCTGCACTACCAGGCCAAGATGTCGGCCGGCGCAGCGCAATCGCCCGCGGCTCACGTCCACCCCCACGCTCCCGCCCCGTACCTCTGCACCCCCTCGCCGACCTCGACGGTCACGCCCGAGCTGCACTCTCCTTACGGCCCCCCGGCCGAGCACTCGCCCTGCTTCGCCCCTGTCGAGATGCAGCGCTCGCACTCGTACGACGGCTCGTATCATCGCGACCACAGCCCCGCGAGCGTGCCCATGAGCACGACCTCGAGCCTCTCCCACGCCATCGCCGACATGACGCCCCAGTTCCCCATGCCGCCCTCTCTGCCCGACACGCCTCCGTCCAGCGGCGATCCGACTCGCCCGATGCTCCTTCCGTGGAAGCTGAGCATCTGGGCGCACGGCGAGCAGCACGACACGGCGCACGTCTACACCGAGCTCTGCCCGTCCATTGCGGTCGGCTCCACGCCGCGCACGACCGTCTACGTCGAGGAGCTCCCCCTCGGCGAGGCGCGCTATCCCGGCCTCGGCGCGATGTACGAGGACCTCAAGTGCCCCTTCATGCACGCCCGCATCCGTCTCGCCCTCCCCAGCAGCGAGATGTACGCCATCGATCACTTCGACGGCGTCTCGGCGCAGATGTCCCTGACCGGCGCTCAGGACGTTCCGCTCATGTATGCCAACCGGCCGCGCTGTTCATTTTTCACAACTGATACTGTCATTTCTCTCCTTCAGGGCTGTGACCAACTTTTACTCCTTCGGCGCTCGCGTTCTCGGCTATGAGGAGTCGCTGGCTCGCCCGGACCGCCTCGCGCCGCAGCACCGCCGCGCGTCGTTCGACGGCTCCAACCCCTCCTCGCCGTCTACGTCAAGCTCAGCCTCCTCGACCCACAAGTTCTCCTACGGCCTTCCTTTCGGCGGCGATTTCTTCGCGGGCTTTCTCGGCGGCCAGGTCGGCCACGGCGGCGGTCGCCCCGGCAAAATCTTCGCAAAGTCCGCCGCGGAGCGCGCCGACTTCGCCTCGCCCCTCAGCGCCCTCTCGATGGTGCAGGAGTTCGTCGTCCCATCCGAGACGGTTCCGTCGCCGGGCCCGTCGGGCGTCAAGTCGTGCCGCGCCGCCGAGATCGGCCAGGTCGTGCTCGTCGTCGTGTACGACTTCGAGATGGTCCCGGACTCGCCGAGCGGTCAACCCTCCGCGGACGGCGGCTCCGTCACGCTCTCGTACCTCATGCGCCGCCCCGCCGAGCTGCACGCGCCCACGCTCAACGTCGTCGCGCCCAGCCCTATACCCCCCTCGCAGTCGAGCTTCGCCCGCCCGGTCTCCGTACACGGCTTCAGCGCGTCGACCGCCCGGCGCGACCCAAACCGGCTGCGCCTGAGCGTCAGCATACCCCCGCACAGCGCGCACCTCCAAGCGACCACCGGCGACGGCCTCGCCGTCCCCCTCTCCGCGAGCTCGACGCACAGCGCGCACAGCTCGGACGGCGAGCACGACCCGATCACGCCCGCGTTCCAAGTCGTCCACACCCCCCTCCAACCTCCGGTCATCAGCCAGCCCGCGCCCCGTCACCACCGCCACCCCACGCCCGAGTCGTGGCCGGTCAACCCGGAGTGGAACCCGAGCTTTTCGGCTGTCGTCTACGCCCCGGATCCCACGAGCGCGAACCCCGTCCTCCCCCCTCCCTCGCCCTACCTCTCGCACGACCACGGCGCTGTCACGCCTGGGGCAGACTCGGCCGCGCACACGATGAGCTGGATGACGACAAACGCGTACGCACACGACGCGCACTCTCCGCACACGTCTTACCCGCCCGCTCTCCACTCCCCCGCCGATTTCGCGACCTTCAGCGCCGCCGACGCTGCGAGCAGGCCGCGCGCCGAGGCGCCCCTCGCGGCGGACTCGGGCGTCCACCCCGCTCCGTACGAGCGCTACGAGTCGGACGACGCGCTCTCCGCGTCCGAGAAGGATAGCGCCGCGCTCGGCTACTTTGGCGCGTACCTCAACTTCGAGGACTCGCCGCGCCTGGGCGCATAAGCCCGCACTCTCCTGGACTCTTCCCCTTCCTCTTCCCTCCCTGCCTGCCCTCTTCCTCCCAGTCACTCGTTTGCGCTTGATGCGCCCGTTTCTTCACTTTTGCTGCCCTGCCCATCCATCTGTCATTCCGCTGCATGCCTCATTTGTTACCCTCATTCCTATGCTTTCTCTTAATTCTGTCCCTCGCATCGCATCTTCCCATTTTCCCGTCGCTTCTGTCACATCACTTCTTAGGCATGTTGAACGCAGTCATCTGTTGTCTTATATTTGCGGCGCCTGCAGTGTGCAAGACTGCCTGCGTGCTCGTTGGACTTGTCTGGCGCAAGTGCCTGTCAAAAGTACAAGTTGTTGCCAACAGCTCATTGCACCGCATCATTCCATTCTCTGGAGGTGCGGCGCTGGCTTGAAAAGAAGGTGGTCGTCATCGGCAGTACAGTGCACAGCGAGAACAGCTCTGAAAGCTCTCTTCGAGTCTTCTGGGGCTTGATTGGTCTGACGAGTGTTGATCGCCTTTCTCCGCCTATCATACCGGACATTTGCGATAGCTTTCTGGGCGTGCATACGGCCGAATATCGATGCCTCACATGAAGCACTTTCAACGGACATTGGCGTGATGTTGTAGCAAGCTGCAGGGTATGGCCCGACTCCGCCAGATGAAGGACCGTTCCGTCTTGCTCCGACCAGGATGGTGTTTACACAATAGCGCCGGCCGAGATACGGCTCCTGCTCCAACAGTGCCCTTGCCGTTGCCATCGCGCATGATCTGCATGCGGACAACGGCCGGCCGGTCAAGACTCCTTCAGACTCGTCAGCCGGCGGTATCACTAATAGTATCACTCTGTCAGCCTCATCGTGTGTCGCCCGCGTGCTCGCCATATTATCAGCAGCGCCCGAGACTCTGAAACTATAAAGATAATGCGGACGACGCCGATGTTGGGGGCTTTCGAGAGCGGGACTCTGCAGGAACTGGTGCCAGCCAAGACTGCTTGTCGATGCCGCGAGCCTCAGGCCCTCAACGCCAGAGGAGGACACCTCCTCCAACCTCAACCGAATACTTTCCGTCGTCGGGTAACAGAAGTACTTCCGGAGACGATAATGGCATTGATCGAAGGAACCCGCCTGGGATCATCATCAGCTCCCGCCGGCTGAGCGATCATCGGCTTGACAGATCTGCAAGGTACTCCTCCCTCGGTTCGGTGAGTTTCTAGTTGCGCTGCGCAAATCCTCTGTCGCGGGTTCAGCTATCTGAAGCTTTTGTCTCCCTCTTGTCAGTTCTATTGCGCGAGGTTGTGTGAGCACTCTCGCTGCTTGGCTGACGCCTCCTGCTTTTGCTTTCCAGTTCAGCTCGAAGGGCCAGCTGTCGTTCGGCAACTTCAACGTCGACGTGGGCACAGCGCTTGGGGTGAATATCCTGCAAACAGCTCCACAATCTCCGTTTACTCTCCCAAAGATCACATCTTGCGATTGCAAATGTGAATCAGGCTTTGCTAATTGCGGACGTCCGGAAGGCGCTGCAATTAGTCGAAACACAGGTGTTACTAGCCGTTTTTACGACTTCTTATCGACTGAACATGTTACACACAAGTTTTCTTTGGAAGAGTGAGAAATGGGGAGTACGGTAGATATACTGCTGAACCGTCATGACACAACAGTCGCTGGCCCGAGGGAGGGTACAGGACACACTGCTTACTCTTCGTCTGACGAACAGAATGTCAGCAGAACAGCAGAAATGAACATATGCTCAGGATTCTGCAAGTGAGCGCCCAGCATGGGCATCATGGAGTTGCCCTTCGACCGCTGCCTGCAGAACCGAGTGAAACTTCGTGCATCGGTTCGCGCTGAAGCTGCTACTGTAACAGATTCTGGCAGATTCTTAGGCGACATACCGACATTACAGAGCACTTTTAATGCATACTCCCTATTCTATACCTCGAAAGTCCTTCTCCTCTAATGATGAACTGGAGTTGCAAGAGATAGGCGAGCAATGTTTCTGAGTTTGACAGTGAGAAGTTGCGCCGTCCCTTGCAGCACTGCCAGGCTATTTACCAATTCATGTTGCAGATCCCATCATTGACTGTGATCTCTATTACAGCTGCGAAAATTTGTGAGTTCCAAGGCCTGGCCTGAATCGTGGCACCCCGGCAGCAGGTCGATGCGCCCAGACTGGGAGAATCTGATTTGGATCCGTACTCCAGCGGCTTTCACAAGAAAGGCAACACCACGCGCAACCGAGCTGCGATACAGCCGCAGTCGAGAGCTCTTACTGACTGCTGCCTGTGCCGCCTGCGCTGTGGCTTGTGCGTGGCGCATCCACGTGGGCGAACAAAACCTCGTCAACTCCCTTAAGTTTCTCAGCCTCATGCAGCCATGTGGCAAATCGTGGCAAAGGTGACAGACATGGCATACACGCGGATGTGGCAAGTGCTGCAACGCCATGAGAGCAATCACGGTCCCGCCGCGTTGTGCTGCCTTCGACTCTGCAAGGCGCAGGGGCAGCTTGAACAGATACCGAGTGCACTGGCAGAATTAAAGACCGTTCCGTTAAAGCGCATCATCGTCTTCACTGGCAGCTAGAGATTGGTGCGCAGCAGACAGGCTGCCTGAAAGAAGGTACCTAACCGCAGCCGCGAAAAACTGTAACTTTCAGCCGACAGCAGCCTGCAGCATGCCCGTGGCAGCAACTCTAGACTGCATGTCCTTCGTCGGCACACAGCTGCAAAGCATTTAAACCCATGTATGAACGCATCAGCATGGTAAGATCAGAGCAACGTGGACATCTTGACAGGCCTTCGGACAGCGTTCGAAAATCCTTCGTGGTACTTGTAGAATGCGCGGAACTTCTTGGCAGGAGGCGGCGCGCCTGCAGCCCCCGACATATAGTACAGTTATCAGCATAGTGGATGTGCAAATCCAAGGCAACGATAAGGCGTACCGGCTACTGCTGAATCGGAGCCAGCCGTGATAGATGCCGACGAGTCGCCGGGCGCGGCCTTGGGCACAATGAGACGGCCAAAGAAGTCGGTCGGGGGCTGCGCATGCCATGTCAGTAAAGCTCGCTAGACACTCGTTGACCAGCTTGGAGTGAAGACGCACCCTTTCGGTCGCTTCGACCTTCTCCGCAGGTTTGCTGCAGGGGTGGATGGAGATGTCAGCGTGGCAGTCTTTGCTGAAGATGATCGCGAGCAGTGCACGCTTTCGCCTTGATCGCTGCAGCCGAGTCCTTCGCCGGGCCCCCGCCAGATTTCTCCTGCCGGCGGATCAATTCGGCATCCATCTGGGGTCGCGTTCGGAAGAGCAGTCAGTTCCCTGCGGGACTCGACGACCGGCCGAACCATCGTATACCTCGCGAGCGACCAGGTGCCGGACGGCATACCGCGAGACAGCGATGTCCGCTGCGCGCTTGCCTTCGTAGTGGACGAAGACGTCGATTGGCCTGGCAAACAGGTATCCAATTAGCCGGGGGAGCTCAAGCCTGATAGCGAGCGGGTCAGCCACGCACGGCTCGAGGCGGTACACGATCTGCCCATCTTCTCCTTTGTCCTGAACGAATGCAAGCTTGAGCGCGAGCATAACGTCCACGACGTGCACGAGCGCAGCCTTCTCCTCGGGCTTCACCACTTGCTGGTTGACCTGTCATTCCAACAGCTGCAGTCAGCATCGCCAGAAAGTCTCAACGTTGAGCCTGGGAAGCTACCACGCACGGGCTTGAGGTTGGCCGACACGATGCGCATGAGTAGCGGCGCGAGCTCGGTGCAGACGGTCGTTCGGTTGAAGGCGGAGCTCAGCGTCGGGGGGAGCGCCTGCCGGAGCTGGCCGGCGATCTCCTCGTTCGTCTGGCGCTTGAGGTAGCTCTGTTGCGGAGACGCCGAGAGGCGCTAGCTATCAGGCAACGTACGCCAAGGGTATCAATGAAGAAAGACGCACCTCATAGTCCGTATTCGGGTACGCGACCACCGTGTTTGACACGCTGTTGAAGAAATGGTACCACGACACGAGCGAGTATGGCATGTACCCGAGCATCTCATATTCCCGCTCCGCGTACGCGGCGCTCGATAGGCGGTCGGTGAACGCGAGCCAGTCGTGCGCCGCGACGTACTTCGTCCACCCTGCGTCCGTCGCGCGCAGGCTCGGATAGTGCTCAAAACAGCCTGTGCCCCACAACATCGCGCGTTTAGCATCCAGCTTCGCCTGGGCCCAGGACAGGGCGGAAAAACGGCAACGGACCTTGCGAGACCTTGTCGTACTCCCCGCAGGAAACGAGCTCGTGCACGAGGCGGGACACGAACTTGCCGTCCTCGGCGTCCTTCTTCGCGTTCTCCCCGAGCCCGATCGTCTTCTTGTCCTTCTTCCCCGGCGGACGGAACAGGCGGTCCCACACGACGTGGACGGACGAGCCCGAGTCCTTGCTCCCGACCGCCGCGGCGCGGAGAGACGCCTCGGTGACGGAGTCGGACTTGGACTTGATGAACTGCTCGTGATCCATCCAACGGTCGTCAGAAACCTAAAATAAGAGGATCTGATGGATAGGAACAGGACACCCACCTGCAGAGTGTTCAAGCAGCTCCTGATATCCCCGCCCGTCACCTCCGCGAGAAGGCTCAAGCTGCGCGTGTCCGCTGCGAGGCGCTCCTGTGCGCACACCTCGCGCAAGCGCGCGACAAGCGCCGCCGTGGGCGGTTTCTTGAACCGGACGAGGCGCGCGACGGAGCGGAGCGGTCGGAGCGAGGGCGCGTACCTGCCAGGGGCAAGAGCGGGTGAGCCGGGCAATGGCAGCCGGAATGGGATGGCAGGGAGGGAAAGACGAACAGGTCGTTGCAGATGCAGATGATCGGGCGGAGGAGCGCTTTTGCTTCGGATTTGGTGCCGTTTATGCCTGTATGAGGATCACGTCCTGCGGTGAGTGAAATGGACAGGGGAGCCAGAAATTCGGTGACGCCGACTGACGTTTCTTCGCCGGAACGTCCTGGATGAGCTTGAGGAGTTGTCGGATGAAGCTCTGTCCCTCAACGCATCAGCAATTTCGCTCCGCCGTCTTCTGGAAACCCATCGCTCACCCCGCCGCCTTCCCCTCCACTCGCGCCATCGATCTCATCAATGACAATGAGCGTCGGCCTCGTGTCCGTCGTGCCCTCCTGCGTGATACTCGCCGTCTCGAGCGCCGTCCGCACGCGGTCCTCGACCGACTTGCCCGAGCGGTCGTCCCTTGTACCACCAGCCTATCGTCAGCGGGCGGCGGCAGGATGGAGGAAGGAAAGGGAAGAAAGGGCACACGAACGAGGCGTTCACTTCGAAGACTCGGTAGCCCGCGTGCCGCGCCACGATGTGCGTCAAGGTCGTCTTGCCTAGGCCGGGTGGGCCGGAGACGAGCATGATCTGCCGCCACCATCACACCCCGTTTCAGCTCCTACCGCCGCTGTGCTGCACGTCGAGAGCACTCACCCGTTCTTGCGGTCGGCCCAGTCCCATTGGGTCGCGGTAGACCTGTGCGTGGGAGTTTCAATAACGCTCCAGCTGGCATGAGGATGCAGAAATGAGGAGGGGCTCACAAAGTTCTCCTTATCGTCTCTCTGCCGCTTCGCCTTAGCCGGCCAGCGCTTGAACACGCACTGGTCCCACTCCTTCAGCCACGCCATCGTCTCGCGGTGTACGCGCTGCCCGCCTCCCCATATCAGCGTCTGATCGTCCTTTTCTAGCCTAAGCGGGAAGAAGGGAGGCCAACCTCATCCCCCAGGAGATCCGTGAACTTCTTTGGGCGGTATTGATCCACCCACAGCTGCGTCTGCTGCGTCCGCGGCTTGGACGGCAGGTTGGCCGCGAGTCTGACGCGTTGTAGCGTGAGGACGCTGGGGAAGAGGGGCACGAAGGGGGCTTTGGCAAAGCGTACCGTTCGGGGGCGAGTGCGCGCTCGGACTCGAGCTCTTCGAGCAGGCGGTGTATGGGCGTCTCGAGCAAAGACACCCGCGCTGAGGCGGATTGCTCGTACGCGGAGGCTTTCTGTTGTCGGCAGGTCGTTCAGCGACTGGTATTCCCCAGCAGCGAAAATGGTTGAGGAGCGAACGGACCTGCCGCAGCGCGTCGAGCTTCTTCCGCCGCTCGAAGCGCAGCATCGTACCCGAGAAGGACTTGCCGGTCGCGGCGCCAAGGGGAATCGTCCCGGAGGCAAGAGGGGAGGTGGAGGGGACGGCGAAGTGGAAGAGGGAGGTGGAGGAGCTGGCGGCGTGGGTGGAGGTGCGTGGGGCGGACGGAGGGGAAGCTGAGGAAGCAGGCTTGAGTGTTTCGGTCAGGGCGTTCAATTGTCGAGCGAGGGACTGACGTGAAAGACGCCGAGCGTCGCTTGGGGAATCGAGGAGCCCATTGGACGCAAACGGCGAGGCTGCCCACCCGACCATGTAAGGCTCTATCGTCTACGCAGCAAGACAGGGATGAACACGCACGCGACAGCCTCGAAAGGCCCGGCTCGTCCAGCAGTCCATTGGACCGCAGTTCGCCCGCTGCTTCAGCGTCGAGAAGCGCCGCGAGCGCGCTCGACGTATCGTCCGATGGCTCTTCATCCAGCAAGCCGTTGGATGCGAAGGCTGTTGAAGACGTGGTGGGGAGAGAGGGAGCGGCGGAAGAGGTCGAGGTACCGGCTGCGGGTTCGGGCTCGTCCAGGAGGCCGTTGCAGGAGAAGTCGTCTGAAAAGAAAGCAGACGCGGGAGGTTTATAAAACAATTCTGTGGAGCCCGGAACGGGAAAGGGCGCACTGGAAGCAGGTTGAGGTATCGAGGCTACGGCAGGAGCAGGCGCCGGTGCTGCTGGATCGTCGAGCTCGTCGAGCAGGCCATTCGACTCCAGCGCTCCGCCAGCTCCAGAACCTGCGTCTCAAAGCGATCCATCCCGTGTAAGGAGCGCAGTTCGCCGGATGTCATCCAAGCTGAGAGCGAAAGATCAGGCTCACTGGCCGACGCGTCCTCCATCTGCTCATCCTCCTCCAGCAGCCCATTACCCTTCAGCGCACCACCGTCGCCCGCGGCAGACTGCTGCGCGTCGAGCGTGTCGTCACCATCGAGAAGACCGTTTAATTCCATCACTGGTGAGTATGGCGTTGAGTGAGTGGAAGAAAGGGTGGGCGTGGGAGGAGGGCAAGACGCGTCCAAAGTAATTGCGGCCGGCGCGCGTCCTCGACGCGTTCGAATCCCCCCGGGTTGACCTCGGACAACCACCATCCACTCCCCGACTATTGCCATAAAACACACTTTCATACATCACATTTCCAATACATAAGTCATGCCTCCCGCCAAGACCGAGAGTAAATGCTGCGCACTCCCCTACGAGCCCGACTGCAACCTGCAAACAATTTACTTACGCGTCCCCGGGCCGCTGACCAGCCCGCACTCGCCGCGCCACCGGCCCCGACGCCCCCAGGAAGGCCGCCGCGACGGCCGGGCGCAAGAGCGCCCCTGAAGCTGGAGGATCGAAGAGGGGCAAGAAGAAGGAGGAGAGCGAGAGCGAGGAGGAAGATGACGACGAGGAGGACGACAGGGCTGTGGGCAGCGAGGGCGAGGAAGACACGTACGTTTGCTCTTTTTCACCCCTTCCGAACTCCCTTTTCAGTGATTCTTATCGGTGGAACGCGTCGCAGTATGCGCACCCTCGCGCAGGCGTTCCAGAGTCTGTTCACCCCATCCAATTGACGATCCGTTCCGTTCTGCCCCCTGACTCCCGCAACCCCCGTCCACAGAGCAGAAGGCCAACAAGACGTCCGCGCGCGCGGAGCACTTCCGGGCCAAGGGTAACGCGATCCTCGACGACTCGGAGGCGCGCATGAAGCTCATGCGCGAGGAGTTTGACCAGCGTCTGTGCGTCTTCGTTCTTTCCCTCCACCTCCCCCTCCCTCTTTCACGCCTCTCACGAGCTCGTTCCAAATTAATAGCGACGCGAGCATCAAAGCCTTCGAGGAAGCCACCATCGGCATTGCAGGCGCGGACGTGCCGGACCTCGACGCGATCGGCGAGATGCTCAAGACGCGCAACGTACGTCGACCGTCCTTCACCTCTCCTCGCACTTTCTAAAGCTCATATCTCATCAGACCCTCGCCGACGCCGCGCACGCGTCGCTCGGCACCATCGCCTCCGAGCTCCAGCCGAGCCCGGACGACCCGGAGTCGTTCCAGGCGGACAGGGACCTGCGTGCGTCTTCCTTCTCCCCTCCCCCTCCCCCTCTTCCTTCATCCCTCACTGAGATCCCTTTGCACAGTCCTATCCCGCCGCCCCAAACTCGAAAAGAAGCGTCGCCGCCTCCTCAAGAAGGCGCGGGCCAACGTGCAGCACTACGTAGAGAAGCAGAAGGCGAGCGGGCAGCGCCGGCGCTCGACCTCTCCCCTCATCCCCTCCCTCTCTTGCTTTTTCTTTTCCCGCGAGTAGGTATGGACGGAGGAGACTGACGCGCTTGTGCGATGTGGCCACGGGCAGATCGCGCTCGACGCGCAGGAACTCATCAAGTACACGCGCGGCATCCTGGGAGCGTACCCGCCGCCGAAGACGACTTGAGCTTGCAGCCAGGGAGATGGAGTGGACGGGAGCGGGCGCGTTGGACAGCATGGCTTGAACGTTCTACTGACTCCGCATCTTTCCGAGGCGTTCTTCCTTTTTTCTGTTATATCCCTCTGAGGCCTGCGCCGAGAACGAGGCATCTCGCTGTTACTTAACCCGAGCGGCGGTCGCTGCCTCGAAAGGCTGTCGGCGCGGCGCTTGTTGACGATGTTGTCCGTGACGAGCATTCATTGGTATCCGAGAAGCAGTGCGGCAGCTGTAACCAGTACAGGTGCAGGCTGTCGGGCCGCTCCCCCTCTTGGGGGCATGCATCCAACTGAGAGCCCGAAAGGATTGCCCTTGCAACATGAGAGGATGGGACTTGTTGATTTGGACCAATCTTGTCTGTTTGGGGAAGAGCGAGCAAGAGTCGTGAAATGCACCAGCCGATGTTCAGTGCGCTTGCGGCCTGTCTACATGTTCTTTCAGGCAGCCGGGAGTGCCCACGACAACCTCTGATTACATTATTTACTGATACATCAGACTTACAGACGTCCTGGAAATAATGCTCTACAGAAAAGATGGTTGGAGTCGTGCCACTTGCCTATCGCAGGCAGCGCTCTGTCGTGGTTCAGTAGTGCAAGCGCGTCCAGCCGGAAAGCTGCTGTCAAATCTGTACGACAGGTAAACGCATAAAACCGAACAATGAGGACAGTAGAAAAGACATCAAGTACGTCCGTTGTCGAAAACCGCGGCAGGTCCAGATGTACGCGCGATTGCCAGCGGTCGTTCTCATTGAAATAGCTATTTTGCAGCTCTCAAGTCCACAACGGCATCTAGAAGTTAAATTTCAGCCTTGGGTTTCCCTAATGACCATATAGACATGCCTGATCTTCATTCCCTCCATGACCTTACAGCACACCTCTGCCGACGGTAATATGTACAGGCTGCGCTTTGGCTCACATGCACACCTAGTCAGACACAAGCAGAGCACACATGAGACGAGAGCTGCAATGCATCCCCAAGAACATCAAGAATACCCGGCCTTCACAGTCTCAAAGCTGCCACAGGCCTTCTAACGAGCCAAGGCGGGATAGACTTCCGGGGTGCGCTGCAACGGAGAATGTAACCCGTCAGCCCATGGTAAAGGAACCCTCATTCTTGCCACGTACTAGTGTTGCGGCGATACGTGGATATAAGACACTCGGCAACCACCGGAACGCGGCCTGGAAAACCAGTTCGTACAGCGGCGTGCCGAAGTCGTCCTCGAACCGGATTCGGCCCTGCTGCCACAGCTCGCGCGTAGCCGACCCTTCCGGCCGCAGAAACGGTCTCAGCGTCAGGTACCCGTAAATGACTGCGCCCAGGGCGGTGGCGACCAGAGATGGCAAGAGCATGCCCAGGCTGAAGCGCGCGCCAAGCAGTATGAGAACGGCGAGGATCCAGCAGCCGGCCGCGAGATGGAGGAGGATCGGAAGACTCTCAATGACAGGCCAGGCGAGACGCTCGAACTCGACGAGCTTGTCCAGTCTGTCGGTCAGGATCCAGTCGCGGCCTTGGTAGGCGAACTGTTGGCTTTCGTCAGCGATGCGTTAAGAAACATGAGAGAGGTCTGAACAGGCTCACAGCCGTGCAGTAGATCGACAGGCAGAGGGAGAGAAACCCGAGCGAATTGACAGTCTCATCCGCTCGAGTTTCGACCGCCTGGATGGTTTGCATGACGAACGTGATGATCGCCGCAGTGAGGATAGACGCCTTGGAGACTGCGGTCAGTAGGGAACGATGAAAAGAGCACGCTACACTCACCACGAAGCCGATGCCTTCCAGTCTCTTCACCCAAAGCTCTTGAAAAGTACGAAGCTGCTTCCACTCTCGAGGAGAAAGCTTCTTGGCCGGCAGGATCTCGACTGGTAAGTCTGCGAAATCTGCGTGGCCATCGTCAGTAACTTCGTGCCTCGTGTGAGGGAGTGGCTTTGGGGAGTGGCTTCGGGTTTCACAAGTAGTCAGAGGCCGCTGTAATTGAGGGGACGACGACTCAGCTAAACAGTGAAGCCAAGGTAATGCTGCTGCACCAACTTACCCACGCAAGCCAGGAAGCGGCCTCGCCAGGAGTGGACGACGGCGGCGGCTTTTTGGCTTGAGGTGGACGATATTCGGCGGAGATAGGACTAGGCTCGTCGTCCCCGTACTCCAGCTCCTCCTCTCCAGGCCATGGGCGTACTCCCAGGGTGGATGGTGTTATGTCTCCACGGTTACGCACCACGCGCTCGATGGCTTCGGGGATGAACGACGAGGTGTGGCGAGAGTCTGGTGTGCGGAACATCGCCAGAGTGGGAGTGGTGTAGTGCTGGGGAGGTGACGGTGAATGAGGAGGATGAGGCAACTTGAGCCAAAGGAAACTCAGACCAGCCGACGGAATCTGTGAGATGCTCAATCAACGCGGCGTTTGGAAACTGCATTGCGTGCCGCTGTGGACGACCCGCGAACGGCAATGACAATGTGAAACGGACGTTGACTGTTGTTATCTTTCTAGTTTCTAAAGCAAGACCTTCAAGACAGTTGGTTAATTCTTTATTTTTGGCTGGCAGGCATATCTACATTTATATGAACTTCACGATGCCACTGACATATATCATAGTGCAGCCCAAGTGCGTTGAGCGCGCACAAGACTAAGTTGTCGAAAGTCGACCTGGCCATCAGAGCAGGACGGGGTAGAGCATCGTGTTTGCTTCATTTCTTTTTTGGAAGTCTGCTATTGTGCAACTCTCATCACCAAGTCTCCTGAAGACGCGCGGCTTTCACTGCGTGTACGTTTCATGCACGCTGCACGTGCTTTTGAGAACAGACCTCTATTCAGGCAACTCTGTTGCATAAAACAAGCTGAATGTCTGGGGACGCTACCCCTGCAAGGATCACATCAGATCAGAGTCACACGAAGAAGCAATGTACGATCACATACAAGCAGAGCCCAACTTGGAGATAGACAGCACCCCGTAAGTTACGATATAGCGTCTGCATTGTTTCAGTTACGTAATTTAACACTAGTTGTAAATGCGCAGATGTAACAGGCATAAATGCTTCGGAGTCCGCCACTTTTCAACCGGTGGCACGACGCACGACCTGGTACTTGTGTGTCGCAAAGTCGCCCTTCCTGCGAGTAAGCGGTAGAGGGGAAATGTCCGACCTCTAGACGTAATACTTGTAAAAATATGGATGTTGTAATGCAGCAGCTTTTGAGATATCTACCACTTCTCGATCGGTCACTGCAAGCTGTACAGCACGAGAAGAAGCGTGTTAGACGCGGGCACTCATGGGCTCAGTTTGGCTCAAGCTCCTGCATGCTTCAGGCCCCTAGTACGACTTCAATTACACTTCAAAAAATCTTGGGTGTTTAAAGAGTGTTCAGAGGCTCAATAACATCCCTGAAGAATGCGACAAGCACTGAACTTCTCTGTGCGACTGGCTACCGTTAGCTACGCAGTCACGGCTGGCACTCCCACTCACTTGCTGCACCAAGTTTACTGATACTACTCAAAAATAAGTGCAAGACCTTGAGCTTTAATGACAAATAGTCGGGGTGGCCATGTTGTGCGGTTACAGTCGTTCATGGCTTGTAGTTGCAGTCTGTCGTTGCGCATGGCCCATTTCCCAGAGCAGGCTTTCATAGACAGGCCCTCTTTTCTTACTTGTAAAGTCTAGAGAAACAAGTTGACAATAACACATCGGGGCTCCTGTTTGATCCGACCTCAGCTTCTCGAGCTGGGGCGCTTCCGAAGCCCTCCTGTGCAGCCCTCTCCCGTGCAGCCCTCCCTCCCGTGAAGCTCCAGCTACACGGAACTCCTTACTGCACCGCGCGTGCCGCGTGCATCCGAGCGTCAGTCCAGTGCGAATCTTTCTACCGAAGCGGTCGTCAAGAGAGCGACTTCCTCCCCTACCATTTCCCAGTTGAAAAATAGGGCATTCTTGAGGACTTCACTTTGAATCTTTCTAAACACGGACGTTCAGCCCCGCTAGCTGTGCCGACGCTCGTGCACCGGCTGCCGTTCACGAAACGAAACGACGAAGGCATTGATGCCGAGTGATCTTGAATTGCCGAGAAGATTCCAGGATATGTTCAACATTGCTGCGCACCGGTAAGTTCCTTGACAACGGCTGACGGGGACTAAACAATGAACCCGTTCCTTCGCGAGGCAGCGCGGCTCGGCTGAGCGTCGATATTGCTGCTCCCAGCCTCCAGCACACCCATCCTATAGCTTTCCTCCTTCTCAAAGATGGCGAGCACTCCCTTCATTCAGCGCTTCACGCGACCCCTCCGCCAAGCCGGGCGAGTACGGCAGCCTCGAGCAGCCCAAGTACGCGTTCAACCTCACCGACACTTTCAACGCCGCAGCGCTTGTCGTCCGCAAAATTTACCTACTTCAGAGCATAAGTCAAGTCGTTGCTCACGCGCTAATCAAGTTACTCCATCCGCTCAGCATCAACCATACGTCTGTCCGTCCGTCCGTTCCGCAACCTCCCATCAGAGCTTCCCCTTCTGCCCCCCCGCCGCCGCACCAACGCCCTTCTGCAAGTCAATGACGATCTTCCCGAACTGGCCCCCTGCCTTCATCAGCTCGAAGCCGTCCTCGGCAGACTCGAGCCCTTGGAGGACGGTGTCGTGCACGACCTGCAAAAGGAGGGGAGGGGGGATGAGCGGGTGGTGGGAAGGAGGAGGGGGAGGGGAGGAAGGACGGACAGGAACGAGCTTGTGCTTCTCCATGAACGCCGTAGCGTCCTTCAGGTCCTGGAGGGAGCCCATGGTGCTTCCTTTTCACCGGGCATAAGCAGAACATATCAGCATTCTCCGCCTTCCCACAGCCTGCAGTCGAAACGAGCCGCGAAACCCACCCTTCAACCTGCAGCGGAGCCCCAGTCAGAACACGGCGGGAAAGGGGGGTGAGACGGAGGCGAGGGTGCACGCACTCAATGTTCTTCAGCACCTCCCGCATCGTAAACGTGATCTTCGGTGCGGCAGTCATGCCGTACACGGAGATGACAGCGCCCGCGCGGAGGATCTTGTTCACCTGCGCGGTGATCTCGCCGCCAGCTGTTCCACCCAGTCCCTCAAAAGTTAGCCCCCTCCCCTCCTACCGAAGAACGAAGAGAGTGGCCCACGCACCAGAGTCGATAACCACGTCCAAAAGCGGTGCCTCCTTCGGGAGGAGCTTGCCAAGCTCCTGCGGCCAGTCGGCTTTCCCTCACGTCTCAGCTCAAAGTCCTAGATGACGCTTCGCGTGGATCGAAGAAAGAAACGCACCATCCTTGTAGTTCACCCCGCCCCTCGCGCCTAGCGACCGCGCGCGCTCGAGCTTCTCCGCGCTGCCACTCGTCACCCACACGTTCGCGCCCGCTGCGACGGCGAACTGGAGCGCCTGGATCGCGACGCCCCCGCCGATGCCGGTGATTAGGACGTTCTGGCCGGGGCGGACGGCGGCTTTGACGAAGACGGCCCTGGGCAGCGGGGGAGGGTCGGTGTTCTGAAGCGGAAGGAGGAGGAAGGGAAGAAAGAGGAAGGGAAGGAGGAGGAAGGGAAGAAAGAGGAA
This sequence comes from Basidioascus undulatus, assembly GCA_000826855.1. Lineage (NCBI taxonomy): Eukaryota > Fungi > Basidiomycota > Geminibasidiomycetes > Geminibasidiales > Geminibasidiaceae > Basidioascus > Basidioascus undulatus. Next base: position 9,594 of record JTLS01000003.1, on the reverse strand, counting down.
CGAGGAAGGGGATAAGGGAACGAGGAGAAAGCAGAAGGGGGTGAACGCACCTCCAAGCAGTAACAGCAGCCAACGGCCACGCCGCCGCCTGCACGTCCGTGAGGTGCCCCGGCGTCTCGAGCACCTGCCCGCGCTCGACGGCAACGTACTCGGCAAACGTCCCCAGCTCCGGGAAACGCGTCCCTCCCACGATCCCGAAGACGCGCTCGGGGCCGCGGGGGTCCGCGTCCCTGTTCGCGAGCGGGGGGAGCGTCAGTTTCGGTAAGAAGGGAGAAGGAGAGGAGGGCGGAGTGTGAGGCGGGGGCGAAGGAGAGTGGGGTGGAGGGGAGCGGGGGACGGGGAGAGGATGGAGATTGGGTGATGGTGGGGTGATGAGGCGGCGATGGACTGAGGCTTTTGGAGAGACGTGGAGAGGGTGCGAGCTTGGGATGCGGGATTTGTGTCGGCCGGTGTGCATGTCGAGAACGTCTCATCGCACGCTCGGCGGACGCTCGCTTTTTGAGGGAAGCACGGTTCGATACGTAGCTGTTCTCGGCATCCTTACATCAGATGTTACCAGTCCACGCAGCAGAGTGCATTTGGGGAGCTGGCGAGCGCCAGGGCGGTGAAACAGTTCTCTCTGGCTCGGCGCGATGGGCTTCGCAGCAGTGCATGATCCCCCTGTATGGCAATGTAACGCGTACAACCAGGTCGGAAACCGTCTGCCGTATTACCAAAAGAGGAAAGTATGGGCGAACCTGTGCGGGTGTCTGAAGCCGGCTTTGTGAGAGCGGCGAGGGCGGAGAGGTTGATCGAACAGCGACTGGCTGGGCACCTTGCTGCTTAGTATGGGATAGCCTGTTCGGCAAGCCGCATTGTTTCCCAGGGACATGTAGACTCTGGGGGCTTCCGCTTTGCTTTCAGCTCCATAAAGAGACAGACAGACATGCAGCGCTGGGAGGGTTCGACGTTCGTGGCGGCGGTCTGCAGGCCCACGAAGAGGTTCACGTTGCACGCAGCTTTGGCCCTTTCCCAAGCCCGAGGTCGTCTTATTAAAAGTGGAATGAACACTCTACCTACAGGATCAGCCCCCCGCGACGAACAGCCAGCCAGACCTGCGGGAGTGTTTGTGGCATTCTGTTGCAGCCCGACGACGAGGTAGAAGGCTTCGAGGCGCAAGCCCCACAACTTCCCCGTTCCTGTTTCCTGTTTTTTTTTTACTTTGCATATGTCATCTGTGAGTGCTTCCTTCACATCGCCAACATACACACCCGCATCCGCGGCAGGAGGAAGCCTCACTGACAGTGCCTCGACCAGATCTTGACTTCTCCGGTTCGCTCAGGACCATTTCTATCTCTTGGGTCTACTTCATGATTCCAGAGACGAAGGGTATCCCTTAAGAGGTGGGTCATTGCGGCTTTTGATAACTGTGTCCTCTAGCTAAACATCATCGCTGACCCGACGTGCCCTCCTGAAAGGACAGGGACATGCTCTTCCGCCCTGGACTTGCCCCCCGCCATGCACACAAGGTCGTTCTCTCTGAGATTCTCTCTGAGATTCGGTCTCGCAGCATACCAAGGAGCACCACGACCGTCCGGGAACGGCGACTCCAGAGGACAACGCGGACAAGGCCGAGCCCTTGCACTTCGAGTCCAAAGTTTGAGAGTCGAGTTTAGTTCGACGCTGTTGCAGCTGTATCTTTTGACGAGTTAAAGGTCTTGAGGTGGGAGAATCTACTTGATTCAATCACGATTTACGTGCTTTATGTGATGTGATTAGTGGTTGGAAGTGCGACAACCAAGCTTTGGAAGCGCTGAACACCACACATCTTGGGAATACCAGTTGGTATAAACATGCTTGGCCCTCTCAAGCTTCCGGATGCCGCTTCAACTGCCTAATCTATAGGTGTACCTTTTATCAAGTTGGGAGACACGAGGCCCCACGGACAAATGTTACAGTGCTACTGGTCAGTGGCCGAACGGCTGCACCTTGCGGACGGACTTCGGTCGGTGCGCAGCTAGTGGGCTGTACCGCTCGTGGTGCTCCTGCGGTTGCCGCAGGTTCTGCTTGCCGCTACTTTTGATGCGGTTTATGTTTGCCTTTGAACAAGGCACAAGTTTCAGGGCTATACTTCAATTCCAGCAACCTCAGAGTACTGGTGGGAGATGCACCCAGCATACATACAAGTCCACACCCCAATAGCCTTTCTTTCGGCTTCTCCAGATCCTGCCGCCTCTTTAGAAAGAAATTTGGTCCTGATAGCCACGTATGCTTTGAGTTCATGTCCCTCAGTATGTGGCGCGCTTCGCCAGGCTATACCCTCGCTGGGTCCTGATTGTTTTTAGCTTAACTTACACTACTGAACCAAACAAGAGGCTCACACGATACACCCGGTTCTGAATTCATGAGAGAAAAAAGGCGAAACTACATTAACATCTCTGGCGATCCGGCGCAGAAAGGTGAACGAATGCTACTCGAGGCTGCTATCTTACTATGCTCTTACCGTTGAGGGGAAAGGTTCTGAAATGTGAGTTTGGTCAGGGAAACTCTCCGTTCCGCGTTCCGCTGACGGTCTTCAGGTTTCTGCTTGCCATAGGACTCCGTGGACGTCCCTTGCTCCGCCTTTACCCTCCAACTTCCACCGTCTCCTACGACCCGTATTTCTCTGCTACGCTCAATCATGCTCCTCATCATTCAGTACCTAGGCAATGACTCTCGCCCACTCACTGTTATGGAGGGAAAGACCGTACTCACTCACCCCATCACCTCGTATGGCATCGGCGTAATCGACTCGTCCACTCCCGGAGCTGGACTCTGCATCTCAGCAATTGCCCCCGCGCGCCTCGGCTATGATGATTCAATGCGGCTCTGCCATTTTCGTCTTCCGTCCCGCGGCAGACTCGAAGCCTGGACAGGACCTCGTAGCAGCACTGGAAAGGCTCTTGAAGAGCTCATCCGACCAAGACGAGGTCAACGGCACGTCCTTCCTCCCGTCAGGAACACCGAACCGAGTTGCAACTCGGGCTCTCTGGACCCAGGCCATGATCGCTTCCCTCGTCGATGCTCTTCCTGGCAGTGGCCATCCACGCATCGTCTTTCGAGACTCGCTCTACTCCATCGAGCCAAAAAAACACGGTGGTTTGCGAATCCAAGAAAGGCCTGGTCACTCTGACGCATACCTCACCTCCACTTTCTGCTCTACACTCGCCTCACGACAGCAAGGCATTTGCTGTGCGGTATGGGTCCCACGTGGCCACGACCCTCGGTATGGTTTCGGTACTTCTCACCGGAACGGGCGACGCCTGGGCTTCAATACGACATTGACCACTACACACCGCAGCCCGCCATCGACGACGACACGCGTCTGCTTTACGCTTGCTGGAGACGCCGAGAGCCCCTCGCGGCGCGTGGACATGCTGGAGGAGCTCTGCTGCCACCTTCGAGGTCCGGAGACGCTGCTGTTGAGAGGAGCTGGACGCTTTCGGAAAGTTAATCGAAGAATGTCTGAATGTATTCGAGAATCTCTGCGGTGTCTGCGGAAAGGACTCTCGATCGATGTGCAAGTCGTGTGCAGGTCGCGTACTGTGGGTCGGAGCACCAAAGGGAGGACTAGCCGAAGCATAAGACGGTGTGTATCCTGCTTGCCGGTGGCTGAGGTTCTGCGGAACTGACTTGACTCCCCCGTTCTTGCAGTGGTGCAAGGCGCATCGGGCGTGAGACGTGTATGAGCCGTGTCGTAACGCGTTGAGACGGAAACAAAGTAGCCAACGATGTTTGCCTCAGATTCTTGATCTCCTTGTTTGCTCTGATTGTTTTCGCGGGGATGAGCATATGTCCACTTTCGAACGCCAGGAATAAATCTTCTGATTCGCTAGACTCTTGCTGTCCCTCGATCAATTCCCCCCGAAATAAGAGTCTTGCTGCTTCAACGGCTCCACACGCTGGCGATGCATGTGCAGCACCAAAACTTTCCTCCCTTCGCCAAGGACAATTTAATGCAAAAGCGAATGAAATGAAGAGGCCACGAGCAGGGGTACGAGGTGCATGAGTTGAGCCAGAAGGTGCAGCCTTCCGCGACGGCCGCGCCTGTGTTTGCGGTGATCCGCGCGGTGAGCGGGGCGGAGAGCGGGGCGGAAGAGAAGGCGAAGAGGGAGAGGATGGTCGAGGGGAAATGATGGTCCGTTGGTTGACGAGTAGGAGGGTGGAAAGTTGATTTTTAGGTCTGTGCTGGCTATCTGGGGAAGCTCCTGAAAGTACGGCGGTCTCTTATATGCCTTGATGCTCGCTCAGAGCAGCGGCGCACGACTGCCCGCAATGCACACTGCAATGCAAACACTGCCCCGCTGGGCATGGTTGGTGCTAGTGTGGGATCAATTGAAAACCAACACGAGCTGTCCATCCGTTGTGCAAGTGGGGCTGAATCGACTTCCCCGACACTCACAGCGCGGTGCAGCCTGGCATCACTGTGGACGCAGGAATGGTGAACCTTCGAGATCCTACGCATGTCAGTGTGTTGAACACGTTTCCCTGAATGATCATTGTTTTCACTCGATCTTCGCCTCGACTGGAGTCAAAGTGCGGACACTTGTAGCAACGCGACAAAGTCGCCTCCACCGTCTCCCCGTTCAAGAAATGAAAAGTTTCTGTCTCTCACGTACAAAGTCAGTAACGTTCGTAGACCTTTTGTTATCGGTATTCTCCATGACAGTCATCCCCTTGAACGTCTTCATCCACAATGCTGTTTGGCAATTCATCGTTAAGCATTCGACTCATCACTTAGACGCCCTCACCAGAACGCGTCTTCCGCGCGTCGCCGCGACCTTGGCCAAATGGCACCATCGCCCTCCTTGATTTCTACTCATCATCTTCGTTGCTAATCTTCGTTGCCAATGTCGGTTTCAGCAAACGGTACTCACTTCGTTTCTTGTCCCATTTGCACACGGCGGGTTCCAGCCGGGAGTATCAACACGCATCTGGACTCCAAGGACTGCGTGCCCCCGACCGACGGAGCGGCATCGACCAGCTCCTCCCCGATCCAAGTCGCCCCTTCTTCCTCTGCGAAACCCACACCCCAATTCAAGCCGAAAGCCTCTGCATCCCTCAAGCGTCCATCCTCCCCACCGCCCGCACCCGAACCTCCCAGAAAGGCGCGCCGCCCCGCGCACGTCCTCGCCGCGCAGCCGCTGGCCGAGCGCCTGCGCCCCACGACCTTGGACGAGTACGTCGGGCAGGCGAACCTGCTCGATCCAGAGACGGGCGTGCTACGCGCGCTAATTGAGGAGGACCGTGTGGGGAGCTGTATCTTTTGGGGACCCCCGGGGACAGGTGCGTCTTTAGTTAACGATATGCTGACGGCGGGGAGTCGCTGAAGAGACATGGGGTGGATGATAGGCAAGACTACACTTGCGCGACTGATTGCGAAGGAGACGAAGGCGGTGTTCAAGGAGATCAGCGCGACCAACACGGGAACGTGAGTGCTGCTTTCTCCATTCGAGGCTTCCGCTTGGGCTGAACTAGCTTGTGAGGATGATAGTGGCGAGGTGAAAGGGATATTCGATGAGGCGAAGAACACGCTGCAATTAATGGGAAGGCGGACAATCCTGTTCTGCGACGAGATGTGAGTCTACTATTCGGCATCTGTTTCGCGAGCCTAGGCCTGGTGTTGAAGGCGAGGCGGGTAGTCATCGATATAACAAGTCACAAGTTCGTACCCCCTTTTATCTTGAGAAGACGAGGGTCGTAATTGAAACAAAAATCATCGGGCTGCTCAGCAAGACATCTTTCTTCCCTATGTCGAGAATGGCTCGGTTCAGCTCATTGGCGCCACGACCGAGAACCCGTCGTTCAAGGTCTGCCCGACCACCGCCATTTCGTTCCTTCGTCCACTGACTTCTCAATCATCAGGTCAACGGTGCTCTCCTCTCCCGCTGCCGGTACAGTCTCCTCAGCACATCCACTTCCCCGCACGCATCACCGACAATCTCTTTCTCAGCGTCTACACCCTATCCCGCCTCTCGCCCCCCGAGATCCTCCTGCTCCTCACCAACGCCCTCTCGCGCTACACCGCCTCCCTCCCCCCGTCCAATTCATCTTCCTCCACCTTCTCGCCCAGCGCCATCTCCCCCGCGCTCCTCACCTTCCTCTCCCGCCTCTCGGACGGGGACGCGCGCGTCGCGCTCAACGCGCTCGAGCTCGCGCTCAACACGCTCGAGAAGCGCCCGTCCCTGGGGGAGGACGAGCTGATGGGCGCGCTGAAGCGGGGGGTTGTGCTGCGCTATGATCGGACGGGGGATAGCCAGTGCGTGACTGGCTCTAGGAGGTTAGGGGTGAAAGGAGCGGAAAGGGAGCTGAGAAGTGGGATGCGGGGGGTAGTTACGATATGATCAGCGCTATGCACAAGAGCATACGCGGCGGGGACGCGGATGCGGCGCTGTATTGGGTACGTCGCCCTGCCTTCGTTGGCGCCCCCACGCGCACTGACAAGACTGATCGAACAGGTCATGCGGTCCGTTTACCGTATCCGTGATCCTCACGGAATGTTGGCTGACCTGAGCGCGCGCATTTCAGGATGATCACGGCCGGCGAGGATCCGCTCTACATCGCGCGGCGCATGATCGTGGTTGCGTCGGAGGATGTAGGAATGGCGGATTCGCATGCACTACCTCTGGTGAGTTTCACGTTTCCACGTTGGCAATCTCCTATATTCTTTGCGTTTGTGATACAACACTGACGTGCTGCTGTCTGTGGCAGGCAACCGCGACGTTCAACGCGTGTCAAATGATCGGCCTCCCGGAGTGCAAAGTACGGCCGTATTTTCGGAGTTGCCATTAATTTGGCTCAACGGATAGGAAACTGACGGGAACTGACGGCATGTTATCCGACAGATCAACCTCTCACATTGCGCAGTTTACCTGTCCGAAGCGCCAAAGTCCATTCGCGTGTACCGCGCGATGCACAAGGTACTGTCCGAAGCCCCGTACCGCCTCCATCGTCTTGCGCTCTGTTCGCTTTCGTTAACCCGCTCGTACACCGCTGTCCTCCCCACAGGCCGAGGCCGCCGCCCTCGAAGGCTCCCACCCAGTCCCCATGCACATCCGCAACGCCCCAACCTCACTGATGAAAGACCTCGGCTACGCCAAAGGGTATCTGTACACGCCCTCCTACGCGCACCCGACGTTCCAGGAGTACCTCCCGCCCGAGATCGAGGAGAAGCGGTTCTTGCTGCCCGAGGGGAGCACGGAGGACAAGGAGTGGGACGAGGACGCGCTGCGGGAGTGGGAGGAGAGGATGGGGAGACGGTGGGAGGGAAGGGACGAGTTCGTGAGAACGAGGGAGGGGATGAGGAAGGTCAAGGAGGAGGGAGCGGGTGGGGGTTAAGGGACGATGCATGCTAGCTGCGGTTTTGATGCGAGTTGCAGCAATGTGTGCAGACCAGAAGTCGAAGTTGGTGCATTGCAGTCGAGCCACGCAGATGTGCAAGTAGTTCAATCATATTGAGAGCATGGCAAATCCGTATCGCGTCTCCACTATATAATCGATCGTACACCTGATCTCCTCGCCAACCCGCCCAACCTACTCTGCCCTCCCCGTGCTCCAAAGCACGCACCGCCCGCTCGCATTCCCACCCGCAACGCGGCCGACCTGGCCCTCCTTGCCGCACGTCACGGCGGGCACGGCAGTGACCAAGTCGGGATCGTACAAGCTCGCGAGGAGCTCGCCCGTCGCGGACCAGACCTCGAGCTGGCGCTTCATCGATCCGACGGTGAAGTGCGGGAAGGTGTGCGCGTGCGGCGCCCATTGCGCGCGGAGGATCGTGAGCCAGCGGCCCTGCGGGAGGAGAGAAAGGGGAGGTCAGCGGCTGAGCTGTGGGAATAGGGAAGAGGAGAGGTACGGTTTGGTTGTCGTGCGGGATGACGGTTTTGGGTTTGAACGACTTCAGCGCGCCGGGGAGGGCGAGCGCCTGCGCGTTGAGGTCCCAGACTGTGGGGGAGAACGTCAGTTGGAGCAGAAAGGAGGGTCAGTGAAGAAGCAATAGAGACGCACTGCGCAAAGTGTCATCGTACGAGGTCGAGACGACGCGTCGGCCAGACGGGTCCCAGTAAGCCGAAGACGCCTGTCAAAGATGTAAGCCGCGTCAGGATCTTGCAAGCTGTGCGGGGAAACGTGAGTGCGTGCGGAAGACGCACGCTCTTGCCGTGCTCAAACGAAGCTTTGAGCGTGCTCTTCTCCTTCTTGATCCACGGCTCGACCGCCTCCCAGTCGATCGTAGGCAGCTCGGGCTCCTCCTCTTCCCCGCGCAGCTCGACCGCGGGCGCGGGCATGCGCTGGAGGTTGCGGGTGTCCCAGATCCTGGTGCACCCGGCCCGAACGTCAGTCTGCGTGAGGAACGAAGTGTAGGATGAGGCGCCGGAGACGTACTTGACAGTCCGGTCGTTGCTGGACGTCAGCACCAGCTCGGGCCGCACGGGGTTGACGCTGCACCCGCCGACCTTGTTGTCCGAGATCTCCCAGCGCCGCCCGCGGTTCTCGGTGAGCGGGACGCGCAGGTCGCGTAAGGAGAGCCCACTAAAACCGTCATGACAAAGATTGAGGTCAGGACCCGGTTCGAAAATGACGAACGAACGAGGGGTGGGATAAGGCACCCGGCGTTGTCTGTCGCCCACAGGGAGTGCGGCGCAGCGGGGGAGATGTCAAAGTGGGAGATGAGGACCTGCGATGGCAAATTTCGTAAGAGTCAGGGTTCAGCATAGCGGAAAAAGTAAGAAGAGAGCGTCGCACATCAGACTTGGACCCGTCCGCGTCCATCGTGCGGAAGACTTCGGTTGACCGGCCGGTCTCGAAGTCGAGCGAGCGTAGCGTGCAGTCGTAGCTGCTCGTGAGAAGCTGCAAGGGAAGAAAACGCGTTCAGCAACACGAGTCTCGCGCAGCAAGCTTCATCGGCGACGGTCTTACCGAGTTGGATCGCGAAGGATCAAACTTCATGCAGGAGATCGAGCTCTTCGCGTGTGCTTGGATCCGCCAGACGCGGCCTTCGCGCGTCTCCTCCTCCTCTTCTGTCGCCGGAGCGGCAGACACGTCCCAAATCCCGACTTGGCCGTTCTTGTCACCAACGAAGACTAATAGCCCGCGTTGCGCATCAGCGATCTTGCGCGCGTTTGGACCAGGTGTAGAGTTTACCGATGTCTTTCTCCTTGACTGGGTGCATCTGCATCGTGTAGACGCGCTCGTTCGTGACCTTCGCGAACGCCGCGGGCTTCATGCCCTTCAAGTCATCCTTGAGTTTCTGCAACGACTCAGGCATCGAGTTCTCCTCCGCATCCTCCGGCGTCGGTACGCGCCGTGCATGGGGAGCGAGCGCGAGCCCCTTGAGCGTCTCGAGCAGCGCGGACTCGTCGTTGTCCGGGGTCGTTTCGGGTGCGGCGGCGGCGGTCGGGGAAGTGGGAGGTGGCGTAGGAAGCGAGTCCGAAGCGGGCGTCGCGAGGGAGGAGCCGCGCTTAACCTCGACGGCGGTCGCAGTCGGCGCGACGTAGGTCGTAGGCGACCCGGAAAGGAGAGCGGCAAGCGTGTAGTCGCCGTGCTTGGCCCGCTTGTGCGCACGCGCAGCCTCGGCTTGCG
>JTLS01000299.1:0-22301 GCA_000826855.1 Basidioascus undulatus | reverse complement strand
CATTGAGCCTCCACCTCCCCATCGTCCGCAAGCGTACCCTATCATCTTCACCTTACCCCTCCCCTCCCCCGAACCCCTACTACTCCGCCGCGTCCGACGTCCTCGGCACGCCGTACGGCGTCCCCCCGCCCCTGCCCCCGCCGCCAGGCCCGTACGGATACGCGCCGTATGGGGCGTCCGCGCCGGACCTGCAGCGAACAAACACGACGCTGACGGCGCGGTCGGGGACGCCGAGCCTCGCGCGTTCGGGCACGTCGATGACGAGCATGTCGGCGCGGAGCGCCGGCGCCGTTCCGTCCTCGAGCAAACGCAAGGGCAACGCCGCGACGGCGCCGCCGCGGAACGAGATGCCGTACAACCGCGAGTTCGTGGACGACTACCGGGCGCGGATGAAGGCGGACCCGGATCCCGAAGCGCAGTTCGCGTTCGCCAAGTACCTCATCACGGCCGCGAAGAAGATTGCGGACGACGAGGCGCAGACGAACCCGAAGGGGGCGCACAAGTACCGGGACGCGCTCCTTGCGGAGGCGGTGAAGCTCGTCAAGCGCCTCGCGACGCAGGGCCGGCAGCCGTTCGCCGAGGCCCAGTTCTTCCTCGCCAACTGCCTCGGCTCGGGCGCGCTCGGCCTCCAACAGGACTACCAGCGCGCGTACGAGCTCTACCTCCAGGCCGCGAAGCAGAACCACCCGCCGTCGACGTACCGCGCTGCAGTGTGCAACGAGGTCGGCGCGGGAACGCGCAAGGACCTCCCCCGCGCGTGCGAGCTCTACCGCAAGGCCGCTGCGCTCGGCGACACGGCCGCGATGTACAAGATCGGCGTCATCCTCATTAACGGCCTCCTCGGCGTGAACAAGAACCCGCGCGACGCCGTCACCTGGCTGAAGCGTGCCGCGTCCCAGGCGGACGAGGACAACCCGCACGCCCTGCACGAGCTCGGGCTGCTCTACGAGCGGCCTGTGCCGGGCTCCGTCATGCAGGACGACGCGCATGCGCTGGACCTGTTCACGCAGGCGGCGCAGCTCGGGTACGCGCAGAGCCAGTTCAAGCTCGGCACGGCGTACGAGTACGGCACGCTCACGTGCCCGGTCGACCCGCGCCGGAGCATCGCGTGGTACACGCGCGCTGCCGAGCAGGGCGACCCCGAGGCGGAGCTCGCCCTCAGCGGATGGTACCTCACAGGGAGCGAGGGCGTCCTCAAGCAGAGCGACTCGGAGGCGTACCTCTGGGCGCGCAAGGCCGCGAACAAGGGCCTCGCGAAGGCGGAATATGCCGTCGGGTACTACTCCGAGGTCGGCATCGGCGTCAAGCAAGACATTGAGCTTGCCAAGCGGTGGTACATGCGGGTGCGTCGCTGGGGAGGCGGTGACGGGCCAACTTGGACTGGAGCTGACGCGCTGAGATGGTGGATGGTGCGGGTAGGCCGCAGCACAGGATAACAAGCGCGCGATGCAGCGACTGACGGAGCTCAAGCGCCTCGGTAACCAGCGCCGGAATGGAGGGAAGCGACCGACCCGCCAGCAGGCAAAGGACGAGGGGTGCATCATATGCTGTGCGTGTCCCCTGTCTCCCTGTCTCCAACTCTTCCTGCATCAGCTCTCTACCTTTCACTCCACCACGTTACTGACTCCCGCTCCTCGCCTCTCCAGAATAAACCCATCTCCGCCCGCATCGCCCCTCCTCTTCCTCTTTCCCTGCCCCACCCCTGCCCCTGCCCCCTCGTCCGTCTCCCCGTCCGTCCGTCCGTACTCCGCAGCAGCCTAATCTACGCACCCGCGCGCACACCTCGTCACGTCAGGCCACGTCCACGTCCACTCGCACGCATCCCATCCCACACTAGCATCTTTTCTTCCTTGCCTCATCAATTCACCTTCTTCGGCAACCCCACCCGCTTGCCCGCTTGCTTGCCTGCTTGCGTGTTTACGATGCACACGCCCATTTACCCTTGCGCTTTGTGGCTCGGTCGGGTGCTGTTGAGTTGCGGAAAGTTTTGGGGTACGCCATCGGGGACTAGAATGTGCGCAAAGGAAAGAGAACGGCCGGGCGAGGCAGTGGGTCCCTCGGCTGCATTAGAGCTTCTGAATTGCTGTGAACGCCACCCGTAGGCGGTGGAGAGCAACACGGTAACGACGAAAACAAGTCGGGAGGGCGGGACGCCCCTCTTCCAGCGCTCAAAGCCAGTTCCGCATGATCGCCCAGCTCCAGTCCCCCCCTGTAGCTCTCACGCTTTTCCCTATATATTTTCAATTGCTCTCAAGATACGGTGGGCGGCGAGTGCTTGAAATGCCAGTATGAAGGGTTCTCGAAGAACACGCATACGTGCCTCAGCCACCGCCATGTGAGAGCTCCTGAAAGTGATTACTGAGCTTCATGCACTTGAGTCATTGTGCAGATCTTCATTTAGTTGTTGAAGGGCTACCAATCAAGAACAGCAAATCTGAATAACCAATGTGCTCTAAGACGGTAGCGCAGCCAATCCACGGGCCCTTGTTTTCGGGCCCTACCGCAACGTTTGCTCGCCCACCTCGGACATAAATGTCGAGAATAAAAAAACCTATTTCTGGACAGGAGAGCCATTTGCTGGATGCCACCTGTGGCACATCCCATCCTCCAGGCTTCAGCAGGCGCTGGGCGGAAGCTTTGCGGATGGCACCGAACGAACAACGAATTGAACTCGATTTCTCGTCCTTAGTCTATCTTTTTTCCCGGACAGAGTTATCAGGTCCAGAATTTTATGGCACTTGGGGGAGAGGTGGAAGCACTTCTCAATTTAGCCCAGAGAATTCAGCTGGCGCTTGAAAAAACAACTTGAAGCTAGGTAACGACGTGTCGACGACTGCGAACTCGCAGTGGGTATGAACCCGGGCTTCCCTTATTCACATAAACATACATTCTGTCGCATCCGTCCCGAGAAGAAGGCAGTTTCAGACTGGAGAAAGGGATCTGCCTTTGCTTGTTTAACCCGCCTCGACGACCGTTATGCAGGACAACACACGATACTGCGCCCCCTACTGGACACTGACTGCCTGAGGGCGTATTCCGGTGGCAAGTATGCTTTAATACCCGAGCGTCTTTCTGTTATAATTATGGTGGGACCTTTTAGGCGTCTGAGGCTGCGAGATACCAGCCACACCGGCCAGCACGTATCCGGCAGCGTGTGGATGGGTTGCCGTTCACAGCAGTGTGGACATGCTTCCTGCAAATTTCCTTCCTTTGAACTCATGAAAAATTTCCTCCAGTTTCAAGCGATTGGGACCTGGTCAGGCAGGAAGCTTTGGAGATGAACAAGGGTGAACTCCTCTTGCAGTGATCCTGCCAAAAGACGGGCTGAAGCTGGAGGACATCGTGTCTGCAGGGACGATTAACGCTCCGAAATACGAACTTCCAGAAGATATGTTAGATCTTCATGAGCTCTTTCTGACTCTTTCTTCGAGAAGATGAATGAGCACAATGGGCGGCCTTGATCATCATCACCAGCAAGGGGTTGCACTCCCCCAACGGACCGGTGATCAAGCCTGCGATCATGAGGTTTCTGGAGAGGCAAGCTGCTGCTGAGTGTGCCACAGTCTGTATTTATTCTGACTGACTGCGTGCGGTCTTGCTGAGAATAGTGCTGAGTGCAAGACTGCGTAGCACAATGGGGCTTGCAGCTTCAAGTCGGATAGAGCGTGCTCGTGGTAGCTGCTGGCCTCCTCTTTACACAAAAAAGTGGCTGGAGATCATTCAGCTCATGGGATCTTGAAACTAGAACGTCTGTTAAGATTTGACAAGTGCTTGTGATGAGGGACTGTTGCGATGTCTGGGGCTTGGTATACGTGAGCTATGGGCGCTCAGACATGTAGGCATTTATTTCTCTCAATACATAGATAAGATGTTCGGATGTCTGAAGCTTGCCGGAGTAAAGCAGGCAAGACCGAAGAAGGCCAACTTGGATAACCGAGTAGTCTTATCGAACGCTGTAGTGATACGGACCACTGAGTATTGCTAGACTTTAGATCTAAATACCTTGGTCCTTGTCTAGTACAGGAACCCTTACCAATAGAACAGGGGCTCGTTGTTCTCGCAGGCTATTCAGCCTCACCTCTCAAGATCGCCCGAGCATCCTGCACGGCCCGAGGCAATACGGTCACAAACAATTTCTGCAGTTACGCTCGTAAAGCGATACTGAAGTCAGAACAGCTGAACCGTCGGATATGTATGCACCGTCCTGCGACGCACCCGTTGCGGCCTCGCTTCGTGGGGAGTGCGCACAGTCTCATATGAGATAACACTGTGCGCATCGTTGTTCATGCTCATGCGAACTCCATCCCAAGACTCCGGGAGACTTCATCTTGTCCTATCCTTTTGGCTCAATAAATGGGTGGTTTAATCTCAAATTCTCATGGGCTTGTTGCGTGTGCTGCCGAGAGAAGCTGTGATCCTCTCAGAGGTGCGCTGAACAGCGTGCGGTCGCTCCAGAAAGGATGGCAAGAGGACATCCGCAAGCTTCTTGATTAACTCTCTTTTTCAACGTAGTCATAGGTTTTGCTCAGTAGTCTACTAAGCTGTCCCCGGTGCACAGAATGTGGCACGGCATTATTGTGCGCCCATTCCGCTGCCAAGCAGCACGTCCGGAGTCGTTTCTACATGTAAACCGCCCCGGCCGCCCCGAAGATACCCCGTTCGAGGCAACTACGACCACATCCTCGACGACTTTTGTCCTTTATTCCCAGAAACGAGCATGGGCCACGCCAAAACGGAAGTTTTCAAGACTGGAGTACTATGTAAGGTCGATTATACATGCTTGCAGCGGACCGGGCGAAAACCAATGTCAACAGTCGTGGTGCTATGGCAAAGTTCGACCGGCTGCGGTTGGGAAGATTGACCACCCACGACCTCAAAGACCTCGTCTCCCACAGGGCCACAGCAGACTAGAGACCATCTTACAGTTTGTCAGGCCTATGCTGCAAGCCCTTATCAGTTTGTTCGATGCCTTCGTAGGCGCCTTGAGGGTCTATGGGACTGAAGGCGCCGTGGGGTTGGCTCAAAGCCGTCTGGGCGTCCACGCGATTCCGCTTTTCGGACGTTTCGCAGCTCTGGCGGTAGCCTTGATTGCGGTGCGTGAGCTGCTTTCCACGGCTCATTCAAGTACTGATCTTGTACACCTGTTCCAGATCGGAATTGGTGCTTCTTTCGGGTATAGAAGAGAGATGCGTAGCCGTTCAAGGACCTAGTCACCACCGGCGTGCGTCTAGTACTCTTCACAGTACTCGGGATCTTGATGTATAACGAGCCTCGGCTTCATATCTTGCAGGTACAGCAAGTAGGATATGTAGAAGATGTCAACGACGATATTTCTTTTACCGTTACCTGGTATCTCTCCGGTTGCGGGGAAGGCTATCAGTGGGACATCTGGCCGGACTCTGGCCACCTACGGGTCCCAGCCAAGGTGTTCATCAACGAGTAAGTTTGGTTTCCCGTCGTAAGTTTGATTTCCCGTCGTAAGTTTGATTTCCCGTCCAATGCTCATGGCACTGAACGGTACTACCGAGCAGGAACGCAACATCTGTCGGCGCGGCTCCGGCCGGCCAGGTCGAACCCTGTTTTCGAGTACAATCCCGAGGCGGTCGTGCTCGCTTGGGAACTAAACTACCGCAAGAGAAACTTTAATCTGTATGTTCTCAGCACTTTCAAATGGCAACAGGTCTGCTAAAAGTCCCCTCTTCTTTGAACGGAATTTGTCAATCCTAGCTTCAGGACCGAGCACTTCTTCGTCGGCCATGACCGGGTGGACGCCAGTGTCCGAGATAGCGTATCATTCGCCAAGGGAGTATTTTTGAAACTTTTAAGGAAGAAACAGGGCTGAGCAAGTTGCAAATGTATACTACGCTGGCCACCTTTCTCGTGGTTTTACAACCGAACAATTGGGGCATACTTTCTGACACCATTCTGATATCACTTTGTGTACGTTTATCTGCTGCACTTTATCTGCGTCCAATTGATCTAAGGTCTTCCACAGGCACCACTCCTAGTCCTTGTGTTCCCATCCGGGGCCAGCTTGCCCCTAGCTATTGTGTTCATTTCCTTGACTCCATTGAAGCGTGTGGTTACCCAATGAAGCATGTACCATGTAGCTCTGGAACACTTTAAGTCACGACCACATTGAATACCTGAAAGATCTGTTAATGTTGAAGGCAGGTCCGGAGACACTTGAAACACACGTCCGGTGCAGTCTCGACGGGCGAACACAATGTTTGCTTACTAACACCTTTCAAATCCTGGTGCTTTAAAGCAGCTGAGAACGTTGTGAGAATAGAGAGCCACAAAAACTGTGATACATGACAGGCAGCTTCGAAATGACTAAGTCAGCAGGCGGCAGCAGCACGCCCGTGGGCCGTGATACACCGTATAACAGCGTATCATCACAGCCAACGATGAGAGTGACACAGAGTGCTAATCAAAGGTTCTTTTATTCCATGAAATCCTGCATAAGGCATGATGCGACGGTAAAGAACAACCTTTTGCCCGCTAAATTGGCAACGAATGCCCACATGCACGAAGGTAACAAGGCTGGGTCTCCAGTCTACAGTTAACCGCCGTTCGCCCTCAGCGTAGTTTTTGTACATCTCAAGTTTCAAGTTTCCCATGAAACGTCCTGACCAATGTCGAAGAGGCACCGACAAGCTGCATCGTGCATCGTCCGTGCTGCGAACTATATTACAGCTGCGTGATGCTTTACTTCCAAGGCTGCCAATCCCCCTTCTGACATAAGCGCTTCTCAAATTGTCCGCACTCCTTCTAAACACCACAGACTTTGGGATCATGCTTTGTAAAAAACGTCTTAAGGCCTCGGTACGGATCCTCAGCGCCAGGTGTCGAACCAATCACGTGTACATACAAGTCCCAAGTTTTACAGGACCCCTGCAGCTTCACAGCATTGATTGTTCCCAATTTCCCTTATCCAAACGTCCAAAGGAGGGATGGCGCATCCGCAAGGCGTAGCCGAAGTTTGCGTTGCGTCCGGCCACAATCATGACATTAGAAGTTCATGTATATTTGAGCCTTCGTTGAAAAGGGTACGATACGGTCCGAAGAAGGCAGAGAACAGCTGCGAGAGAATGATGCTAGAAAGTGAAACTCCAACAGACAATCGAGAGCAACAGAGAACATGCAGAGCAACAAACTGTTGCAAATAGACTAAAAAGGCGAACAAGAGATCCCCCCTCATCCACCAATTCACGCCTCCTCGTTGTCAGACGGCACCCCACTCCGCGTCTCGCCCATGCCCATAACTGCCTCGACCCTGCGCCGACGAAGGACCTCCGCCTCGCTCAGCAAGAACTTGTTCTTCTCGCTCCCGCTCGTCCCACTGTCGCGGCGCGAGCCGGCACCACCGTTTCCGGTCCCTGCCCCAGCTCCAGTGCTCGCGCTGCCGCTCACGCCGCCGCCGTTGCTTCCGCCGTTCGAGCCGCTGAGAGACATGGGCGGCGAGAAGAACTCGCGGTTGGTGATTTTCGGAGCGGGAGATGAGGTGGACCAGGAGACGAGCGCGGGCTGCCCAGCGAAGGGCGACTCGAACCCGGCGGACGTGGGCGGTGTCGACGTCGACGCAGCCAGGCTCTCCTCGGACGACGGGCGCGGCTCCGGGCTGGCCGGCGGGGAGCGCCGCTTCTTGGTCGTAAACGTCAGCGGCGCGTCCAGGTCTCCTTCCGACTCGGACGCCGGTATCGGTGGGCCGACCTCGGTCAGCGCTGGTTGCAGGGCGGGACGCCCGTTCGCCTTCGCAGGCACGGTCGTGCTCGGCGGCGGCGGGACGTGTGGGCCGCGCTCGGGTTCGGACCGAGCGAGCTCGGCGTTCTCGAAGGATTCTGCGTAGCAAGCGACAGTCAGTCTTGGGTGCTGCGGAAACGAAGTGTGAGAACAAGGCGCACCCCTGATCCATTGCCCCATCAGCTTGACGATCTCGAGCGCGTCGTGCATGAGGCCCGTCATTTGCAGGAAGCCGTGACTCGTGCCTATACCGCCAGTAGATAAGCTTGTTGCCTCACTGACGAGGCACACTTGAGAAGACGTACCCTCAATGATCCGCAGCTGAACCCAGTCCTCCTCGTCCTGCTCCAAGATCGGGTCATCCTCCGGCGCAGTTTGCTGACCATTCCGCGAGTCCTTTCCCTTGTCCGCGCTCATCCGCAGGCCCTCGCCGAAGCGAGCGCTCGGCGCCGCGTGCGTGCGCTCGACTTCGCGCTTGCGGGCAAGCTTGGCCTCGCGCAGGCGGCCCGCAAAGATGAGCGAGTCGTCGACGAAGGGGTCGCGCTCTCTACAGAAGCCACGAGCCGAGTGAGTCTACAGGGTTGGGTACAAAGTAGGCGAGAGCACGCACCCGCAGATAATTAGCGTTGTGGGGAATTTGGCGAGGATCTCGGCCGGCGCGAGGATGGGCGAGAGGTAGTAGTCGCTCGCAAAGTCCGGCGAGTTCTTGGGGCCGATGTAGAGGATCGCGCTGGCGCGCATCATGCTCGGGGAGATGATGCTGCAGAGCGAGCGCCGTGAGCGGATCAGACCTCAGCGAGAAGAAGCGAAACCACTGCGCACCGGTCCTGGAAGAAGCCAGTGCGGCTGGTCATTGTGAGCCGGGTTCCGATGGGCGCCTTCTTGCCGCCCTTAATCCTCTGCGTCATGCGCGCCTCCTCCTTCCTTAGCTCCGCCTGGAGCTCCTCCTGCGCCGTGCCCGCCGGGTCGTACAGTACGCGCTCGTACAGCGGCTTCTCATGTTCGGCGAGCGGGAAGTACTCGCGCTCGTCTTCGACGTCGCCCTCGCCCTCATCATCCGCATCATGCTCTCCGGGCGTGAGCTGCGGTAGCGGGACGGTGAGCGTCGGCGCCGTCATGCTCCCGTTGAGAGGGCGCTGAGAGGTCGTTGCGCGAGAGAAGGACTGGCGGAAACGTGGCGAGCTGGGCGCCGACGCCGAGCCGGCGTTGCTGTTGCCAGTCGCCGCCGCCCAGAGCGGAAACTTGCCGGAGAGACTGCGCGTCCAGCTGCGGCGGTGGCGAAGGCGAGGGGCGGTGTCTTGAACGAGCGCCAAGGGCGAGCGGTGCCGCATGTGGTCTTTGGACTCGAGAAGGCTGGGGATATTGGCGGTCGACTGCTCGGACCGAAGGACGCGGAGATTTGCGTCGGTCATCCAGCTGGTGAAGTCTAGGAGCACGTCGTGAAAGGTTGTCAGCACTGTGGCAGCGTCAGTCGAAAGTGAGGTACGCACTGAAGTCGAGCGCGGGATAAGTCAGGACGATGGAGACGGGGTGTTGAATAGGCACGGAAGACTCGATGATCTTCAGGATGCTCCACTGCTCAGTCGTGCATCGCGAATGCGGCAAGACGACCAGCTTACCTTGAACATCACGGTTGTCGCAATCTGGAAATGTTCAAACGTCAGTAATGCAGCAATGCCCAGGCTATCAATGTCGAATAACGTACGTTGCCGCCCGCGGAGTCGCCAGTCATGACGATGTCGATCTTCTCGCCGCCCATACCGATTAAGCGGCCCTTGCTCTCGACGAGCACGCGGTACGCGTCGAAGCCCTCCTCGATAGCCCAAGGGTAGGGGTCTAGCAGGCTTCTCGTCAGCGACCGAAGCAAAAAAAACTACGCCGGTAGTGTATACGCACATTCAGGACTCTTGCCGTAGTCGAGCGCAAGCACAGCGCGCTTCGTGCCCTTGGCCCAGTGCCGAAGCCGCTCCTCGTGGTGCTGCGGGTTCATGCAGACGAACGCGCCGCCGGGGAAGTCGAGGATGAGATCGGTGCAGCGCGTGAGTTCTTCCGCTGTCCCGTCGAAGAAGAGAATGCCTGCGATCGGCTTTGTGTGCGGTGAGCCGCGAGGACGGGGCAGCAGGATCTTGCGCACGAACGCGACGCGTGGTCGGTGGAGCCGTGTAACCGCACGAATCTGACAGTGGTTTAAGGTTAAGCTACATGCGAAGACGCTCGAGTAGATGGCGTGTGACGCACGTAGGGGTTAGTCGTCTTCTCCCAAGTGGACCGCAACATCTCGACCGTGCAAGTCGCACGGAACTTCCGCAACTGAGGGATAGCGACTTCGTCAGCATACGCGGATCGTGGGTGTGGAATTGAGAGCCCTCACCTTCTCCTCGCCCTCCTCCGCGAAGAAAAGATAGTAGATGCCGAACACGGGAGCGGCAAGATCTTTCAGCCACTTGGGGCCTCTGATCATCATCGCGGTCACGAATCCTGCATCCAGGCTCGTCGCGATCCACGTCGCGCGGTAGTACGAGCGGGAGTAGAGGTGAGCGAGAGGTTCGGGTGCTGCAAAAGTCGTAGGAAAATGAGCTCCACAGGGACCCTTTGATGCACAGCGTTGAAGGACGTACATCCCAGTCCTAGCAAGACGTCAAAATGCCGGATAGCGTAGAGGGCCGTGAGCGTGCCGATGATGATCTGCCATGGTGAGAAGCGTCCTGGAAGACAGCGTCAGTCGAGGAGCAGATGGGGCAGGACGATGGACGACGACAAGGCGCGTCGCACGCGCGGTGGGAGCCACGGCTCCAACCACAAGCTCCTCATCGCCCCGTAGCCCGTGCTTCCCACAGTACGCCCACATCCATCTGCAATCTTCAAGAAAGCACTCACGAAGCCTGCGATTGAGCGACTTCAGCTTCCATACTGGGGGCCCGTTCGGGTTGCCCTTGATGAGCCGCCAGGTCCAGAAGATGATGACCAGAATCGCCTATGTGCGGGCATGGGATTTGAGTACTCGAGGATGCCTTTTTCTATTCATCTCGAACCGCAAAAGCATTACTGACCTGAGTGCGCTTCCAAGACTCGGACGGACGCCCCAGAAGATGGTCGATCATGCTCTGCTCGCTCGTGCGTCGCCTGATCGTTGATGGGGCTCAGGGGCTCGGGGGCGCCTAGTCCGCGTCGGTGGGGAATCTATGGGTGTGTATACCGTTGTAGACGGTCGTGGACGGTGATAAAGAGGATGCAAGAGAGGCTCTAGGCGTAGAGCGGCGGGCGTGGCGCATGATTTCGTCCTGGGACCATCTTTCACGTGTAAAAGAGAGAAGGACGAAACTTAGACGAAACGCTGGATGACCGCAACCGGGCCGACACAAGCTGGACCGTGCCTCAACCCACCGCAACCGCTCTTGGCCTCGCTCTTCGCGTGCCTTCAGCCACTCTTTTAATGTGGGAGACAAATGTTCTAGATAGTACTTTCAACCCGCTCTATACATGCAAGAAAGCGGGGTCGTCGACGAACTGAGTCTGTTGTAGCCAGCGGCGCGCCGGTTACCGTTTGCGCGTGAAACTTGATAGGGTCGCTCCTGTTGCGTTTCGACCTGCTCCGATCCCTCAAGAGGAGGGTTGCAGCCTAAGTTGTTGAAACAGAGGATTTGTAAGATGCTATACTCAAACGTGATGCTCCTTAGCGCAACCCAGGTTACTCCAGCCAGCACAGCAGTGTGGCGAAGAGGAGCGCATGCTCATCTCGGAGCGCTTACGCTTTGTCAAGTACCAGCGCAATCTGAGAGAAAAATTCAATGACAGCATACAAGTCCTCGAGATGTTCTAAGGGCGGCAGAATACTCCAGCAGTGCTTTCTTCGGCGGCGATGCGACTCCTGAAGACTCACTTTTCAGGCTTCGACAGCTCGGCTGCGAGTCTGTTGTTCTCTCTCGAGGATGAGATATTCGTCCGGGTTCAATCTTCAGAACCGTTTCGTTCCATATTCCACTCTGGGATATTGGGCAACTGGAAGACAGGGCACACCCTCATTGCCCTCGGAGTCCTCTAAAGGTTGGCCTTTAGGCCATTCCCATTTTCACCTTGTGAAGCGAAACGGACTCAGCGCTGTTTTCAATGGTAGTTATCCGGGTAACTTGACCAGTATGTACTCATAAATCTTCTGACTGGGCAAACGCCTGGACGTCGTCTGCATCCCCCTGTGTGTAGCGAGGTTTCGATAGACTTTTCCGTAGTTCAGGAGGGTTTTTTTCTTTCTCATGATTAAGGCCAGCTAGGCACGCTACAACACAGGAAAATAGCAGGCAGTGAGTGCTGAAATTCTCCGGCGAGGTCGCAGCTTCACAAAACGCAAGGGGAAGTTTAACCTCATCTCCCCTATTAGGCAAATGGAAAGTCAAACCTCAGGGGATTAGCAAATCGAGAAGGTAAATTTCAGCAGTTTTTCCCCAACAGCACAGCATGCAAACATGCAAGCTTGCATGCTGCACCTGTGTCTCTTCCGCCTCGGCCGAGGTCAGACACAAGTCCGTGCCGCTTTGAGGACCAACATCTTGGATGAGAGCCTGAACTGGAAAGTGTCGTCCAGGCAAGCTATACCTGCCTCGGATCTTTCGAGCGAGCACGTTCGTGTCCGCACACACAAAAGTGCGTGTGCACTCACGCGGGCAGTTAGGCAGCTGAGCGCCGCTGGAGCACCCCTCAGAACATAGTCAAGATACGGTGCTTCCGCCTTCCTCTGACCCATCCGGGCGGGAAAAGGTGATTTAACACAAGGTGCAAACGCGTGTCCAAACACGTGTCCATAGGAATTGACGCAAAATTTACCCTCCTCCGTCCGGCGTTCTGCTTCACTCCGCGCGTAGCAAGCGGGGCGCTCCAGCTGTTTCCGAGAGGTCCCAAAAAACGGTTCGCACCAGTTGCTATCGTTCGTGTACCGCACAGCTCTCGGAAAACCTGTACAAGGTTTTTCATCACTCCAAAGTCCCGCAAGGTTCGTGGGCCTCCGAGGCGGATACCGATGCCAGTCTGCTCGTACTCCTGCGAGAATACGAGGCAAGCTGCTTGGATTCCCGAGAAGGCGTGGCCCATTGAGAACTGTCCCTCCCTTTCATGGAAGTACATAACCGCCATAAAATTCCGCAATGAAGTGCTCCACTCTCTCCCCACTTTTCAGTTTGACCACCAAAACTGGTATTGATGGGCTCGTCAAATGTATGGTTCACCGCTTACCCTCGTCGCGAGCGGACGACCTATGCGTACTCCGCGACTGCTTCATCGCCTAGCGTTTCCGGCTCATCATCCACCTGGTCCTCTCCCCCTTCGCCTACTTCCGCCACCTCCCCGGGTTCGACGACTTCGTGGGACTCTTGCGACCCCTGGGCGGCCCAGCAGTCGCAGTACCCACCTCAAAGGGGATTCGTTGTCCACGACGCGCACCGACAGTCATATACGAGCTCACAATCGTCGGTAAGATCGTCCCTTCTCTCGATTACTCTTCACGAGACCTTACAAGGATGCGTCTTAGTGGGGTGTAGCTTCGGCGGCGGGGTACGAACCTGCGGTACGGCGCTGGTTTGGTTGAACAGTGGGCGTTGTTTACTTATTTCATGCTCCCTTACCAGCACTCCCAACCCGATCTTATTCGAGGAGAAGAATTGAGGAGGGAGGCGTATGCCAGTGCCTCGAAGTGGCAGGCTCTCAACGGCGCGAGCAGCAATGGGAGCTACTTTGAGCGCAGCGACCATCCTATGGCATGGCCGGCAGCGCCCGCTAACCGCTGGCATTCGAGCAACGTCAAGCATGTAACTACTACCGAGCATGAGGTACAGCTTTCTTGGTATTCTTGACGTAGAGTGAGAGGCTCAAATGGGCGTTTCGGTTTCAGGCCTACAGCACCGCTCGGATGGGCCTTGAACAGCGGTCGTGGTACGCGCCAGAGGTGAGCACTTCATAAACATTACGGAGCACCAGATACAAAAATTCACCCTGGGATACATGGATCTAATCAGAGCAATACCGAGACTGGCTACGAGTCGGGATACAATGGGCGTGAGGAGTGTGGTTATGACTTTTCGCAGGGCTTCCCACAGAGCTCACCCAAAAAAGGCTGGCCATGGGGCCGGTAGACTCTGTTGTTGTTCTTTTTCAGGGTATTTTATGATATTTCTTCGAGGAATTTTTCATACATGCGGACATTTCGTTGTGGAACGAATCGTGCGGACCTTGAGGCAACAGACATGCATGCTGAAAACGTCAAGACCGCCACGTCGCGGTCCTCAACACCGGACATACTCGCAGTGAATGAGGAACAAGTGTAGTACGCGGACTCTGTGCACCTGTGCTGAACAGAACTTCTGGCAAACTGGTGAACGGAATAAAGACTGTCGACTGAACGTTCGCCCGTCCGACACTCCGCTAGGTTCGCAAGAAGTGCAGACTGGAACGGGCTAGAAAAGAAGCCCCCCAACCACAGTTCACCCTAGAAAAATTCTTATCTTGGCTTCACGCCACAAACAAGAGAAGGTTGTCCGTAACGTTGATGGCCGACAACACCGGGCCGTTTGCCCAGCAGACTAAGAAACTTCGGGTATTGCACGCTTCCTCTGCTATTCGATCTTCTACAGGATTTGATCGACAGTGAAAAAAAAATCCGGGATGATTCCTACGCTTTCCAACAACCGCCGATCGAATCTTGACCGACTGATCAGGTTGCGACCCGCAACGGCGTGGACGCAATCTTTTCATCACATGCACTGAACCGCTGGAATGTCGTGTCCTCATACTATTGTCGAAATTCACCTTTTCGTTGTGTTGAGATCACAGGCATCATAAATGTACAACCCATCGACACGTCGGTTCTCAGACTCGATCAGCCTTTCCGCCTCGCCTTTCCCCGGCTCATTCTCATCGGCGATCAACGCAGCTCTGCATCCTCCCAGCCCGGTACCTACAGAGACCCTTCGACTCTGGTGACCTGCATCGACAGGACCTCCCTCGCAAGCTGCAGCAATATTATCGAAGGCTCAAGGCTGCGCCCACAGGCACGCCCTGGCGTTGCCGATCTGTGATGTTGTGAACGAGGGTACGACCTCCGCGGCGAGCGTGAGGATCGTCCAAGGGTACGCAACTTGTCAAGTCCGCTTGCTGCCCAGAAAAAGTGTCGTTTCGTGTTGAATGATTAGGCATATCATAGGCGGCGCGCGCACAGACAGGCGCGGATGGCAGTGCTTTTCGACGAAGAAGGTTTCGTTGCAGGCGCCGGCGCAGCTGCAGTCCGAGCTCGCCTGCTGAAAGCTCTCTGGTGGGTGAACGAACCTTTGGACCTCCACTGCCGTAGTTATAGTCAGTAGCAATCTAGCTGGTGGGTCTTACGTAAGGTACAGGGTGGGATGGATGTGTTCTGGTCAGCAAGCTGATGGACTGCATGGGCGTGTGTGAGAGACAATTTTATTAAGCCATATGGGGCGAGCATCGCTGCGACACAACTCTGGACCGTCAACACCGGGGGTAGGCTGATGTGCTAAGAGGTGTAAGTACGTCCGAAAGCTGGTGTAGAAAGTCCAGCTGTTATTGGAGGATTGAGAATGTGATAAGAGGCGGTGCACACGAGCGCAATCCGTGCAAGTCTGTGCACGAGGAGGATGTGTTGCGCGGAGACTAGCGTTGGCTTAGGCTCGGCCAGGATGAGCCGAACACCGGCCCGGAGCGAATGTAAGATCTGTTAGTATTAACAGTTTGTGTACTTTCCGCAAAGAGCCGAGGCAAGGGCTCATGCGCAATGCTAGCCAACAGACACAACGATGAAACTGCATCGGGTCTAGGATGTCAATTGTCAGGCAAAGGGTTTTGACCACGTCACTCGTGTGCTGAAGAACACCCAGCCATCAAGGTCAGCAACAAGAACTCATCGTATTGCTATTTGCGCCATTGAATCCCAACGGACGTGGGCATGATTGAATGGCGGACAAGCCCAACGCTACAAGAAGGCTCAAGACGGCAAGAGGGAAACGTTATTTGCCACGAGAGGGGGCCTTGAAGCTTCTTTCATTAGTGCACGTTGCTCTCGCGTGCGCAAATCGACCAGGAACTGAGCATCGCGAGGTCGAAAAGCGCTCGGAAGTGTTCGGATACGGCCATGAAAGTCGTGGCTGTGATGGTTGGCAACTCGAAGTCGCTTCTCCCTGCCAAGGGCGGCACTGCCGATTTCGAAAGGGACGATCCCACATCCTTGAAAGCGGTGTGCGCAGCTTGCTGCCCATGGGATTGGATGAAAGTTTGAGAGTTTGGCGTGGCTGGATAGTCCACACGGAAAGTTGGCAAGAATGCGCAAGAGGCATCCAGGGTTGCGGTGTCGCCGCCAGCCATAGTCGAGGCTTCTTGCTTGCCGATGCCGCTAGTGTGCCACCGCCTGCACCGCCCACGCGCGGCCGCCGGATGTATCGCCGTAACTCTCGGAGGAAATAGGGTACGCGGTGGGCGCAACAAGCAGGACAGGACGCGCAAACAAATAGGCCGGCAGGAGGAGGAGGAGGAGTGCAGCAGGGCGCGATCTCAGAGCTGCCGGCATCCCAACGTTCGACAGGCAGCCGAGCGCTCGCCCGCTCTCGCTGCGCATCCTCGTCCGCACCGGCACCGTTCTCACAGCGGCCCCCACGCCCACCCTTCCTAACGCGTTTCCCTCCTACAATCGCCTTCGACGTCTTCTCTCTTGCCCTCATCATCCCAACGGCGAGCACGACTCTTTCGGCGGTCCAGCACTCGATCACAATACGCCCGCCTCGGCCTACTTTGACCGGAGCTCCTCCTCGTGTTTTCCATATCCTCAGCCCTCCCTTCTCCTCCCTCTCCCGAGCAGCCCTGGACTCCCGTGCATCGATACGCTCCGTTGAAGCGTTGAAGGAAGGGCTCCTCCTACACCTCGACCGTCCTCCCCTCCTGGCGCCGCAATGAGCGACGAGTATGCTCCCCAGAGCTACACGACGTATGCGCCCTACGCTCCAGCAGCGTCCGCCCCCGTGCTCTCCCAACCCCCCCAATGCCCGCCAGCACTGCACTCCCATCATGTCCAACATCCTCATGCCCCTTCGTCTTCCAACATGCACCTCCCCCCCTCCGATCCCTACGCACACATGCGATACGGCGGCGGCCTGACAACGCTGCCTCTACCCCCTCCCACCGGCGGGGTGCTGCCTCCTCCAGGCGGACAACCGTTCCAAACAGCTTTCTACAACCCGTTCGAGATCAAGCATCGCAAGCGCACGAGTCGAGCGCAGTTCAAGGTGTGTCTATCGTTCCCACTTGAACTTTAGTAATCGCTGCAGAATCTGGTCTCATATGTGCTGTCGTTCGCGATTAGGTCCTCGAGGAGACGTTCCACACGAACCCAAAGCCCTCTGCGATCCTCCGGAAGGAGCTTGCTGAGCGCCTCGAAATGACGCCAAGGGGCGTCCAAATCTGGTAAGGCTTTGAGCCCCCCTTTACCCCTGCCCACCTGCCCCTTGCGTCCCCTGTGCCTATCGCGCAAGCGTCACTGACTGCGGTTTACTTCCGCCTTACCAGGTTCCAGAATCGGTGCGTTTACAGTCTCCTTCATGGCGGCTACTGTCGTCGATATCACGAGGCTGACAATTGGCTTTCGTTTACCAGTCGTGCGAAGGCAAAGGCGCAAGCCAAAAAGGCCGCGGACGCTGCAGAGGTTGCTGCTGAGCAGGCTGCAGTGGCCGCCAATGCGTCTGCAGCTTCCAGGACATCGGCGTCGAGCTCTGCGTCGGCGCCGGGGCCGGGCTCGAGCACGTCGACGCTCCCGAAAGGTCTCACGGGCAACGGTTCCCCAGCGACATCTTCATCCACGCGCCCATCCCCGATATCGACCGCGGTGGGCGACATTGCGCAGTTCCCCCACGGCGCCTCGCCCTTACCCTCTCCCACCCCCCATTCCGTCTCGTCCTTCACCCTCGCCCAAAGACTCGAGTCCACGGCGGACTCGTCTGCGGACCACCAGCTGCGCGTGCACGGCCACCTCTCGCCAACGACGCTGTCCGCCGGCCGGCGGGGCTCGCTGCCCATGGCGCACGCGCCGGGGTACAGCGCCTCCCCTCCCGTCGCCGGCCTCGGCATCTCCGTCTCGACCCCTCCTCTCCTCCCGCTGCCGGGCGGGCCGGGCCCCGTCCGGCGTGCGTCCCTTCCCAATGCCATGCTGGGTTATCTAGCGCACCGACGCTCAAACCCGAACCTCCGACCTCCAAGCGGGCGTTCCCGCCTCGCGCCCTGCGCCGAAGAGACTGGCGTCCTCCCCGACCCCAATTTCTCCTTCGGCTCCCTCCGGCCCCCGCCGACACCGACCGAGCACGCGAACTCGCCCCTCCGCGAGAGCTTCGGCCCCCCGTCCATAGCGGACTCGACGTTCTACCACGCGCAGGCGAGCAGCCTCAGCCACGCGATGCCCCCGCCTGGTGGGTGGCGCGATGACCGCCGCGAGAGCATCGCGAGCAGCATGTACGACAACACGTCGTACGACGGCAGCTTGGGGCGGCGCGACAGTCTCGCGAGCAGCATTGGGACAGGCTATGGGGCGTACGACGGTGCGACGCCCAGCCCGGGAAGTCTGCAGGTCCCGCTTTTCTTCAACCCCGATCATCGGCGAGCATCATGGTGCGTCCTTGTTTCCTGCCCAATCTTGCCGTTCACGTAAAAGGCGCTGACGGTCTGGTAATTCGCAGTCCTGCCGAGTTTCTCAACAACTTCAACACCCTCGGCGTCTCGCCCGCCGCGTCCTCCCCACAGCCTCCCACCCCCATCTCCGCCTACGCTGGTGTCGAGACCGATCCCTTCAGCCGCCTTCCGCCGCCCCAGCAGCAGCACCCTGCCTGGGAATCGAACCTCCAAGCATCTTCTGTATGGTCCCTCTCTACGCGCCCGTTGCATTCCCGGTGCTGCAGATTCGAGATTGACTTGCCCATTCCCTTGTCACCCGTTAGGCGATGTACGACCTCTCCGCGCCTACGTCTGCGCATTCCTCGCCGCACTCCAACGCCACCAACGCGACGCCGCCCGCGATCGTGACGTCCAGTGGCGGCGGCGGCGGCGGTCTCGATCCGTCACAAGCGGCGCTGCTGGACTTCGCGAACCCCGTCGGCGCCGCGCAGTCTGATCCGCACAACAAGGAGTACACCCGCTCGCCCACGGGCGGCCTGCACGGCAGCAGCGCTGCCGGCTACGAGTTCCCGCCCGCGCTGTCTGCGCCTCCCGCGGCGCAGCAGCATACCTCTCCCCAGCAACGCCCGCGTACCCAGCACGGTCGGGACACTTCTTTCCAGCCCCAGTATTACCCCCACCCACCATAGACTCGATTCCTCGTTTCCTACTTAAGTGTACACTGCGATCGGCGGAACGTATTTTTGCACAAGGCATACAATTCTTGTTGACCAGCACGTAGCACCAGTCGCCGTAACTCTTACGCTGCCACCAAAGCCATATGTTCTGCCCAACGAGTCATCACGCCAAAGGGGGTTTTTTTTTTCAAAGCCTGGATCAGGAAATTGCCATCAATCCTTATAGAAGGGCCAATATGGCACAAAACGATGAAGAGAATGGCCAAGAACGGCGGGAAGGGCATGCCCTAGGCCCTAAAGTCCATGCTAGCTATCACTTCTCGGCCTCCTCCTCCCTCCTCGGCCTCCTCGGCCTCCTCCTCAGCCTCCTTCCCCAAGACCTCCTCCTCCTTGAACATTGTCCCCCGGCACTTGGCGTATCCGCACATGCACTGCTGAGACATGTTGCTCGTCGTCGTCTCGTCCGGCTGGGCGCCCCTCTTGACCTTCGTGCGCCCCCGCCGCGAGTGGTTGCCGGGCGTGACGCCCTTGTCGCTCTTCTTGCCCTTGCCTTTGCCCTTGCCCTTTGCGGGACCGAACTGTGAGAGCACGGTCGTCACGCCAGAGTCAGCTATTTTCCGGAGCAGAACGGCCATGCAGGTGATACACTTACCTCGTCTTCGGCCCCCTCCTCGTCGCTCTCGTCCCCGCGGTACCTGCAGTGCCCGCTCTTCAATACCTATTCTGAATCCAAAAGGAACTAGTGATATTTAAAATGCACGTACGAGAACGTGAGTTCCTCGCCCTTCTGGATGTCGCGCCGAGCAAATAGCGCGAATAGTGGGATCTCCGGGTTGTCGTTGTTGACGTACACGGCCTGAATGGAGAGTGAGATCTGATTGAGCGGCGCAGCTAAATAGACGGCAGAGAAAGAAGCGACGCACCTGGATGTAGAGGTTCGGATTGCAGTGGTGGTTCTACGCAGCAAACAAGTCAGCGGACGCTTCCAGGAGAGGGAAAGTAAGTGAATCGTACGATGAACCGCGTGAACTGAACAATGGAGCTGGGAAGTCAGCTCAAGCCTCCGCAGACTGATGCGTACCAAGAATCCACTCACGTTGCCTCGGTGGTATGCGTCTATGACTGCCAGCAGCGTAATCACAGACTCAGTCAGGACATTCCAGAGGACTACTCCATTGCGCCAACCCCGGACGCACCGTATTTGGGGGTGAACTTGAACTTCTTGTCAATCTCGTCCGGGGTGAGGCCGGCGGCCTCCGGCTGAGCGCTGACGCGCGCCTTGTGCGCCAGGCGCAGGAAGTGGAAGTCGATGTCGTACAAGTACGTCTTGCCGACGAGGTCGAAGATCCTTTAAGGGGGAAGATAGGGGTGATGCAAGGTGAGTTCAGGCGAGGAAGGGACGAGAGGATCGAGATGTACTCGCCGCGCTCTTCTGCTTCCTCCCTGGTCAGGATCTCGCCGGCGTAGTTGCCGACGAACGTCCCGCGCTTGATGGGCTTGTTCGTCTTGACGCCTAGCATCGCAAACCCCGTGAGCGTTCGTAACAGCATGGTTAAGCTGGGAAGGACAATGCACCCCAGCCCTTGTGCCTGGTACGGAAGATTGTGAAGTCCCCCGATGGACCGCGGCCGACGACCTAATCGCAGAAGACAAGCTCTCAGCAAGGAGGCGCGCAACCAATGCAGCGGGAGAAGGGACCGAGCGACTGCCAATTCGACTCACTCGGTTCGGGCAGTCCTCGTCGCAGCCGCACATGTCGTTGCACTCGAAAATGGGGTGATACGGCACAAGGAGCCGGCGGTTATCGTCGTAGACTGTGGGTTCCCCGCCCAAGGCAAGATAGGAACGAGTCAGCTGTCTGTCCTGGGTCTTACAGTCAAAGGAATGCACGCACTGAAGCCGGCGCCGTTGAACAAGTCCCCGTACGCCGCGCGCTGGCGTGCGGCGCACTCGCACGAGTCGGGCGAGCAGTCGTCTTCGCACGAGCACCCGCGCAGTCGTCGCCTGTCGAGCTTCGGGACGCCGTCGCAGTGCTGCACGCGCCGTGCACATCCCCGCACGAGAGGTCAGCCCCAGGGCGTGCACAGCGCGACCTTGGTTGCGGGACGGAGGACGCACCTTGTTCCTGTTGGTGTACAAGAACTCGATCGGCGGGGTTGGCTCCTCCTCCGGGTTGATCTTGTTCTCGAGCTTAAAAGTCGGGAGGTTCTTCCAGTCCGCGTTATGCGCGGCCATGTCTATCAAGCCGAGGAACGGCAGGCGGTTGCTCCAGTCGCGCCTTGCCTCCTGGGGGCGCGGGTGGTTGTAGAGCATGTCGAGGAGTGAGAGCTGGCCTGCGTCCTCAGCCACATCTGGGTCGACTGCCGCGCGCGCCCACATCGCGTTCGCCTCGGCGCGCTCCTCGTCCGTCACCGGCAGCCCCGGCTCGAGCTTCGCAATCGCCGTGATCGGCGGCTCGGGCGCGGGCGTGCTCGCGGGCGAGAGAGGCGACTGGGACGGCCCGGCCGAGGACCGGAGCGCGCGGTGCACCCCGTCTTGCGATGACGCGAGCGAGGCGGACAAGCGCCGAGATGGGCGCGGCCCGGGCGAGAGGATCTCCACTTCGCTGCTTTCGTCGTCTCCCTCGACCTCATCCTTCTAAACCGATGCTCACACACCCGGGTCAGTATCACTCAACGGAAGACCAACCATCTGGGCAGCGGAGCTACGCACGTCGCTGAGGATGTCCTTCGGCAGCCGCCGCGTTTTAGAAGCCATAGGGACTGGAGGACGGTTTCCGGTGCTCTTCCGAGCGCATGGCTGCTGCGAAGGCTTCGCAGCGCCCGGCGGGTGGCCGCCCGTGCTCTTGCGGCCGCGCGGCGGGCCCGTGGGGGCAGTCTTCATGCGGGCCTGGGGCACAGGCGTGGATGAGCGGGAGGACGATGGCGACGCCTGGACGACAGGGATGTAGCGTTAGCAGACAGAATGTCGGATATCGTATGGGCGGACAAAACGTACAGATGCGGCAAAGCGAGCCCTTGCAGACTGCCCTGCGACCGGCGGCTGAGCGGCAGCATCCATGTCTACCTCGGAGCCCTGACGCGGCGGCCCATCGCCCTCATCCGCACCGAAGCGGAACGGCGACGCGGGGCGGGCGATGTGATCCCCAGTCGTCGGCGGCGGCGGCTGGTGCTGCAGCGCGAGCGGTCCCGGTTCGAGCGACGGCGAGCGGGCATTGTTGTCCTCGGGGCC
>JTLS01000298.1:0-22308 GCA_000826855.1 Basidioascus undulatus | reverse complement strand
AAAAAGTCGTAGTCAGATACTCTACCATTGAGCCAGCCGGCCATGACCGACGCAGGGATCGAACCTGCAACCCCCTGATTACGAAGTACCGCTGCTTTACAACAAGCGATGCCAACAAGTTGTTGAGTCTTCTTTCAAACATTGGTGCACCAGTTTCGTCGAGTCAGTGCCCTGAATCTCATTCCAGGATACATAAAATTGGCTCACGTTTTGCCTTCAGTATATTTGGGGCATCATCAATATCCTGCTGGGCTCGAGCGGTATGTTCCTGAAACTCAGCCGGGACGATCGACGCTCCGGGCAGGGTATCGGCCCGACGTAATCAAGCATACCTTCGTCTTCTCCCTCTCCCTCTCTTCCACCTCTCATCTTTCTCGATATCCTCCTCCTTTCCCTCGATATACCCACTCAATACCCCCAACAGGCTCTATGCCGTCCCGTACTCGGCGCAGTCCGCGTCGCCCTCTTCACCCTACTCTTCGTCCTCGCCGGGCTGCTCGCCAATGTCGGGCTCTTGCTCAGCTGTTACTCCTCGGGCTGGAGAAGCAGACCTGGGAATGGAACTCGGGTGTCGCGTAAGCTACGGATGCACATGAGAGTGGGTAAGCGGGGAGCTGATGGGAGTGGGGGCTATTGTCGACGGGGATAGCGCGGGACTGTGAGGCTTCATGCGGGTCCGTCCTTCTCTCTTCTCTGTGCGAGTGTTAAAACTGAAAGATCTGAGAGGCAATAATCAGTTCATGTTTAAGCGCTTGAACGGCGGTTAAGTTACCTTCTCCGGGGTTGCCCTTCCCCCTACACCAAGCAGTGCGGTCGTCATCTGTGCGTATCATAATCGCGTTCTCTTTACTACTTACCGCTGAAATCTGTCCCCTACAATGGAAGGTTAACCACTCTGCGTACGGCGACTACTACCTCTTGAACGAATGAACTGGCTCAGCGCGCAGGCGCGCTGGGCTACCAGCGGTATTTTGCGAAGGCAAGCTTGGTGTGGCTGCCGGTGTTTGGCTTCAGCTTCAAGGTGCGCTTTCTAATTTGCGATTTGTTTCTTTTCTTTCGTGTTCATGAGTTCGTGATGGCTGACAGTGCGCGGAGAGCGCGGACAGGGATGATTATGGTGAATCGGGACTGGGTGCGCGGTGGGTCCAATCGTTTTTATCTCTCCTATCATCGGAACGACTAACGCCTTTTTTGGAACAGGGAGGCCTTCGCCCGCTTTAAGCACCCCACCGCCAGCGAGGCCGTCTGGATCTGCTCATACCTTGAAGGGACGCGTCGGACGCCGAAGAAAGTGGCAGAGTTGCGTGCAACTGCTTTGTATCTTACCACAGCAGTGCATAGAACATAGATTTTGAAGGGTATTGACGATGCGTTTGGATGGAGAGAGACACAGCGCTTCTGCAGAGATCGCGGCAAGCCTGCACTGCAATACGTCCTCTGGCCTAGGACCAAGGGCTTTGTGGCTACTGTGAACCGTACATTATATGCCGTTCTTAGACAAAAGGCCGAAAGCGCTGACACCAAGCTGCCCTCCAGAGCTACGCGGCAGTGCTGTCAAAGAGGTCTACGGTAAGGACTATCGAAACTCACCCCTCCTCCCCTCGGTTGCCTCCCCCATCTGAGTCCCCTCCTTCCGAACTACCCCCCAGCCTCACCCTCGCCTACTTGCAACCCAAAAAGGTCTTCACCACGCGCTCTCCCTCTCCGACCTGCATCGTCCGGCCTCGCCGTGCAGTGGTTCAAGTTCCACGTCCACGTACGCCGGTACGCGCTGGAGGACCTGCCGCAGGAAGAGGCGAAGCTTGTCGCATGGGCCGAGGCGAGGTGGACTGAGAAGGAGGGCGTTCTGAGAGTGCTGGGCGAGAAGGGGTGAGAGGAAGGGTTGCGGGAGTTAGGGGAGTGGGGAGGTGGGAAGAGGAGGAAGAGGAGTAGAGTGTAGAAGGGACTTTAGCTGACCGTAGATACGGCATGGTAGATCTTGATCTCTCTGGAAATAGCCAACGTGCTGCAATGTTTCCTCGCCGTGCAAGGCAAACGTCCACCTTGGGTTTTGGATCAGCTTCTCGGTCGCGTGGACCCCATACGCCATGGCTTTTGTACCTCAACGTTATCATCTTCCTTCACTGATCTCCAAATATTTCCCTAATTTCTGAACAGTGAATGAGAGCTTCGAAGGTATACCACCGAAAGTATTCTCAACTCAGGTGTTGCGCCCGAAAGACTGCGGGACATGGCTTTCTGACTCGCACTGGCTTGCGAACGAGTTTGAAAATCAGTGCGACAGAAGAGATAAGCGTCTGACCTATCTGAGCCATCGGAAACTTTGGAGAATCAAGGACCACGAGCGAGAGTGTGGGCAACGGAAGGGAGGAGGGTAGCGAGAGGACGGCGTAACATGAGGAGCGGTGAGGGGGGGAAGGCGATGGAAGGGTGGGTGGGTTGGCAGGCCTTGAGCGGATGGTTCGAGCATCGACGTGAATGAGAAAGTCCGCGAATCGTATAAGGGGCCGCAGCGAGCTGCGCTGGTGAGTCAGGGTGCGGTTCGAGAGACCGCTGCGTGATTTTAGAAGGAGTGATCGAAGGGCCGGTGAGCGGCTAGAAGTGGTCCAGGAAGCGCGAATGTGAGCGAGCGTCCCCACAGGATCGCGACCTCGTCCGTGCCCACCGACCTCGCACCAAAGTCGAAGATTGCATCACCTCCCCTTCCCCTCCCCCTCCCTGGGCTTCCGCGCCCAGAACAGATAGTTCGCCCACGTGCTCCCCGGCGCTCCCTCGGGCGCAACCTCCCACACCCCCTTCCACGGGACATAGATAATCCCGCGGACCTCCGCCTCCTTGCGCTTCAGCAGCGCTCCCTCGCCCCCGGCGTGGGAGAGCCAGCCGACCTCGGAGCGGAAGAAGGACGTGAGCTCGGAAGGTTTGACGAATTTGCTGTACGTGTGCGTCCCCACTGAGACTTCGCGCAGGACGTGCTCGGCTAGGGTGATGGTGAGGAGCTGCGCGAGCGGAGTGCGCGAGATGGTGGAGAGGAAGAGGTGGCCTCCGGGCTGGTGGTCGTGAAGACCACGTTGCTTAGTGGACAGTAATGAGGGAAATGAGCGGAAAATCCCGCACCTTGACCAGCGCCCCAGCAGCCTTCAAAAACTGCGCCGGCTCATCCACATGCTCCAGAACCTCCATCGCGCACACGACGTCGAACTGCCCGGCCTGCTCGCGCGCAAGATCCTCCGCCGAAACGTGCTGGTACGCGACGCGCGAGGTGAGCGCTGGGTCCGCCGACAAGTGCAGCGCCGCCATTTGCACGTTGGAAGGCGAGGCGTCGATGCCGAGGGTCCGGGCGCCGAGGCGGGCAAGGGACTGTCACCCCCGCCCCGCGTTCAGCTTCGGCACAGCAGTGACGGTTTAGAGGTTGAGAAGAAGAGAAAGAGAAGACGACGCACCTCAGAAAGCAGCCCCCCACCGCACCCGATATCCAGTGCCCTCAGGCCCGCGAGTTCCCGCCCCGCCTCGGTGGGCTGCGAGGGATGGCCGTCGAGCTCTTCCTCGAGTGCGGCCGCACGGAGCTTGTCGACGATGAAGCGCACGCGCGGGGGGTTCATGCGGTGGAGGTACTTGAACTCGCCCTGCTCGTCCCACCATTCCGAGGAGAGGCGCGAGAAGAACGCGATCTCGTCTGCATTTACCGTGGAAGAGGAGGAGGAGGGGCGGACATGGCGCTGGAGGTGGGGGAGAAGCCTGTGGAGAAATATAAATTACTTAGAATATGGGATGCTTGTAGAATGTTAAATATGGGAACGGGAGACATACTGCCTGGACGCTGAGGCCAAAGAGGAAGACGCCGAGCGGAGGATCATGACGACTTGAGGCGAACCGGGGCCGGCGCAAGTGCACGCGCTTGGACTCGCACGACCATCATCGACACACCGCTGCTACACCTTCCCCCTGCCAGTTCAATTGTCCTTCATCATCAGCACTCTCATTCTCTCTACCTGTGATAACGAGCACAACCACAACAACAGCGACCCCGACCCCGAGCGCACCATGTCCCTCCCTGCGCTGAGCCGACGCGCCCTCCGCCTGCCCCCTCACACCCTCGCCGCCCTTCCCCCTCGCGCACGCCCAATACCCCGTACACTTTCCTACACCCATCCACCTCTACCCCTCCTCCACACTAATTCCGCAGGATCCCTCTTCCCGCCCTGCACCCGGACCTACGCCTCCTCCCCCTCCCTCCCGCCCTCCTCCTCCCACTTCGACACCCACGCGTTTGTCCAGCGCCTCGAGCGCGACGGCATCCCGCGCGCGCAGGCGGAGGGGATCATGGAGGCGCTATCGGACGTCATTGAGGAGAGTGTGCGGAATATGGCTGCGGATATGGTTAGCAGGGCAGAGCACGAGAAGAACCATTATACGCAGAAGGTGCGCTGTGACTCCTCTATCACTCACTCCCAGCTCTTCCACTTTTCCCATTACCCCCTTTCACCTTCCTACTCTTTGCTCCTGCACTCTTTGCCCCTTGAGAGTTTCAAGTGATGCTCTCCTTCCGCTTTTGATTCCTCTCCCCTCCCCCTCTCCTCCCTTTCCCCTTCTTCCCCTTCCCTCTTCTCCCTCCCTCCCATTACTTCTTCACCCTCTTTGCCCCGTCTCCCTAATGAAGAGCTCTAGACGACGCTGACCCCTCCCGAACCTCAGGTGGACTTCGCCGCCCTCAAGAGCGAGATACAGCTGCACGAGAAGAACGACCTGACGTCTCTCAAGGCGGAGAACGAGCGGCTCATGGCGGAGGTGGACAAGCTCAAGCAGCGCCTGCGGGAGGAGATCACGCGCACGCAGGCGGGCGTGCGGCTGGATCTTAATTTGGAGAAGGGTAAGCGCCGCCTTCCCTGGAGAAAGAGGATGAAGGAGGCAGTGGCTGATGAGTGCTGGGTGCGGTGGGGGAACAGGACGTATCCGAGACGAAGCGAGCGTGCAGGAGCTGAAGTTGAAGGAAGTCGACACGCGGATGGAGAGCGAGGTTGCGGCGCTGCGGACGTACATGGAGTCGACGAAAGTGGGTCGCTTTCCTCCTTTCTCCCGTCCCTCTCCCGTCCCTCTCCCCTTTTTCCCTCTCGTCCCTTCCCACAAAGTACTCATCCACTCTGTCCTTCCACGCAGTTCGTGATCCTCCAGTCCGTCCCACCGCGCACGCCATATGGCCCTTTCATAGCTTCGCAAGCTGACTTGGTGTGTTCGCAGGTACATCGTCGGTATCATCACCACCGGCGGGGCATTACTGCTCGGTACGTCTTCCTCCTCTTTCCCACATCCCTACCCCACATCCTCCTTTCTCTACGTCCCCTCTCACCCGTCCCCCACTGACCTCCGCTCCCACTCATCAGCCTACCTCCGCATGGTCCGCCCCTCCCCTCCCTCCTCGATACTGCTTTGCCGGACTGACCCTGAATCTGAACCTCTGTCGCAGTTCCGATGAGACCCCGCACACTTCGCTCATCTCATTCGCTTTTACTCGAGATTGTGGTGGTTCTTGCAGGCACGCATATACGCATACCCATCCGCGCGACGCGCACGCGCAACGTTATACATCTGCAGTGCACCATATTTTCGGTGTGCCGAGCTGCCGGGCAGTGGTGGGGCCGGGCATGCGATGCGGCGCCGCGAAGACAGCGGAACCACCCGCCGTCCCAAGAGGCCTACAGCCGCTTTCAAGCAAGCTGAAGAGTCTCGCTATTGAACGACTCGCAGGGCTGCCCATTCGCTTCGCATTAGTTTCGCTCACTGACCACGTTCACTGTCGAAAGCTCCTTGGGACGCTTACTTCGTTCTGTCTTCCAGCACTGGACGGGTCCGCGTCCCCCGGGGATTCCGCTTGCCCTATCGCGGCTTTCTTTACGTACATGCAGGCTCTGCAACAGGCACCTCAACGTCGCCCCGTCCGTGCACCGTCTTCTCGGGCTGGACGATGCGTCTTTTTCTGTACGCTGGTCTGCGTAGCTTGTGACACTGCTCAAACTGTTTTCGAACCGACAGCCCGTCAGGCGTGCCCAATTTGCTTACGCACATTGGGGACGGACTCACTTCCTGCCCTGTCGGGCTTTCGGACCCTATTGTCCTATCTCAGTCGTGAGGCTCCCTCGCTCTGCCTGACCCCGCCTTGTTTAGGAGAATCTGTCCTAGTACATTTCTCGCCCTCTCATGCTCTACTTGGACAGTCTCTCCAGCACAGACCCGTACCCCAGCAGCACACCTCAGCGCTCCCTTGTTGCTTTGTCCACTCGGACCGGAAACCGATCCGCGCGTTCCGAAGTCTCATTCGCTCTTTCTCAGTCGGTTTCTCGACGCGCCTCACCTCCTATTGCACCGCGCAGCCGATGTGCGGTGCCCTCCTTCCGTGGTCTTCCCTTTGCTCTGTCTTCCAACAGCCTACAGCTACTTATCGACATTTTCTCGTCCTTCTTTCTCCCCAACTTCGAACAGCACGAACCGTCGCGGACGCGCGTTGCCGTATCGTGCAACTTTGCGACGCAATGCACCTCGCGCGAGCGGCTCACCTCAAGGCATCGTCCGACGTCCCTTCGCCAGGGGGCGGTCTCGTCCTTCATAGTTTCAACTATAGGATACCTGAGCTTCCCTATTAGGCCCTCAGCCTCTCGAATGCGGCCGCATTGCGGCCGACATTGCCGCGCGTGTAGTCGGTGCTTGGCACTTTCTCTCTACGTACGGCCTGCTTACCTGGTGCGGAGAGGTCTTCGTCGCGCGGACATCTTCCTTCCTTGGTCGGATTTGCTTCGTAAGATAATTTTCGCATATCCACTAAGAGCTGATTATTAGTCAAACGCTGAATAGCTCTTCGCCATGTTCTCTATCGTACGAGCCCCAGGCGCAGCGCGCGCAAGAAAGTTGAAGCCGTTCGTATGGAGACGCATGGCTCTTTCTCTCATCAGTGTTTTCTCTCAACAGGGCTCTCGAAAAAGGGCGCGACATACTTTTCAGGGTATGTCGTGTTTTCAGCCAGCGCTGTTGTTTCAAGCGGCTCAGGTTGCATTCCGTCTGTTGCTGCAGACATGTTTTGGCCTGTCCTGGATGCGCCCGCCAAGTATCTCTTTACCAGTGTCGAGGTCTTTTCCTTCTTCCCATTCACTCGAAAGCAGCTTCTCACCTTAACTCGCACTCTTGCTGGCGATACTGCACCTCTTCGTCCTATTTCTCCTCTCCGCCTTCGCGGGCATGGTCCTCGGCGCACGCGCACTCCTGCGTTAGGAACTCGGCCGCCGCCCGACCGCAGAGGCGATCTGAGGTCGAGTGGGTGGGCCGTCTGGATCGGGCAAAGCACCGCTGGGGGACCCTGGCTGCGCTGTGGGCGGTCGGGGCGGTCGGGGCGGTCGTGCTCAGGGCGAAGTTCGGGTTCTGGGGCGCGGAAATCACCCAGTATGGAGCTGCCTGCCTGAGTATCCTTCTGCTGGTAAGTCTTCCCGCACGATCCTGGATTTCTAGCGTGATCATCAGGCAACACTTGCACACAGTCCGCCTCGTTCCCGTC
Organism: Basidioascus undulatus; assembly: GCA_000826855.1. Classification (NCBI taxonomy): domain Eukaryota; kingdom Fungi; phylum Basidiomycota; class Geminibasidiomycetes; order Geminibasidiales; family Geminibasidiaceae; genus Basidioascus; species Basidioascus undulatus. Next base: position 14,771 of record JTLS01000298.1, on the reverse strand, counting down.
ACTCCTCGTTCAGCACTCGCCGGCGATCGACAACCTCCTGATACCCCTCCTTCCGTTTCTCGGTCTGGCCCTCTACCTCGACACAAAATGCTTGGGCGCCACCTCCTTCGGGTCCTGGCGGTCGTTTCGCTCGCGGTGAACCCGGTCTTAATCCAGAGAGTGTACCGTTTCGCGACGGGGCATTGCTCCCGTTGTTGAATTCTTATGTTTTGATTGTGGGCATACCCATAGTGAGTCTTTCTCAAACTCTGTGCGATACTGGTTGTATTGATGCTGAACAGACATCCCTCGACGTGTAGGCGCTCGGCATGCCGTTGGTTGTATAGGGCAGCATGCAGCTCCTCAAGGTAGTCTGGGCGAACCAGACGGACTCTTCTCCCGTCCCTGCGCCCACTTTGGGCGCATCACAGCCGATAAATCCCGACCTTTACGACATTGTCGCCTCCCCCTTTCCCCATCACGCACTCAGCAGTGCCTGCGCTCTCCCTGCAGGTCCGCACTGGACTCGCCTTCCTCGCCCACCACGTCGACTACACGCTCTCCCGCCGCCACGTCCGCCACCGCCCAGTCTACCTCTCCACCGCTCTGATCTAATTCGTAGCCACCTTCATAGTGGTCTCCCTGACGCTGGACTTTCCGATGCCCCTTGCCGAGCAGATCGCGCTCGTCGTGAGCGTTACTTCCTGCTCGGCTTGGCCGGTCATTTTGGTCACGCTGGGGCTTGTTAGCTGGATGCGAGGAGAGTTCGGGAAGGCCTTGTGGTTGGACGGGACCGAGCTTGGGCTTGAGGAGCACGAGGGAATGGATGAGAAGCGGGAGTGGGTCGGGTCGGTGGAGGTGGTGTAAACGATGTGCAGTCGGGAACGTGCGACAGGAATATCTTACTGCACTCCATGGATGGATTACGGACAGGCAATTGTTTCACATGTTTCTCGAGATGTATGACACCCTTGGTAGCTTGATGCATGCACTGTACTCGTGGCATGGAGCCCAAAGAGCAATGGTGCGGTTTCTGACAAGAACATCATCCGCGTTATCACTCATGTCTATAGTACTGTCGAAGTATAGTTCAAGCCTATTCTAACACATTTTGGCACTCATACACAGGGTCAGTATGCCATCAATGGCAGTCTTCCTGCATTCAATTCGTCCGCGGCTAACCTGACTCCACCAGACTCAAATACAGGGCCATATCTTAATAATTAACGGGAATCTTCAACTTAAACAAACTCAATAAGGCGCTATGAGAAGCGTCAGTGGCTTTTGCTTGGCCCTTGAAGACAAAAAAATAGGGAGCAGGCCACGGCCGCTGGGCGAGGGTGACTTGCTTCGGTTTGCCCCTGGCAAGATATCTGCTGTAGATCTTGCTTTCAGGATCTTCTTGGGGCTATGTTTTTAGGCATATAATGCTTTCACCTTTGAGTTGCATGCTCGTCTTTTAGGAAACAGTGCCAGGCAGAACAGCAGAGCGTGGGTCAGAAAACAATATTGCCGAAAGGCTTCGTCGTTGGGACGTTGGCGTCGAACCGCGGCGTGGGACACGAATGTATAGACCGATTTCCACTTCGTGCCTCAGGGTAATCGGAAACAAGTCACAGATTCCGCATCGTCGACCAATGGATGGCGACAGCTGAGCTTGATGAACAACGTCGGAGAGGGAATGGGGATTTCGTAATGGGGATGTGGTAGTAGGACAGAGGACATTCTCTGTTGTTTTTGCGTTCTTACACCTATCTTATATCTGGCTCGTTCCCACCCTCGTTTTCCTGGACAGTGTGGACTTGCAGAAGAAACGCATCGGCAGCCAGCATGCAATAACAGATTAGCTGACTGCAAGCAGTATCATGATGTTCTATGCAGCATTCCCTTGCAATCAGGCCTGACGTGTTTACTTTATGACATTTTTCATAATGCCTATAATTCCAATCATAGTCTCGCACTCCGAGGCAACAGCTGCTTCTGAATCTAGCTTGACCAGCCAGAGTGTGTCCTGGAGGTCGCCGCCTTGCATTGTGTCTACCGCAATCTACAAGATAAAAGGCGGGCTTGGGTCTCATCCAGCAGCAACAAGATGCCTGCAAGGTCCAATAGCTGATACGGAGTTCAACGTAGGTCAGGCCTCCTTCCGGAAGCCTCAGAATGAGCGGGCCGTGGCCCGAGCCTACCGCTCTGCTCACTTCAGCCTGGAAATCGCGCGTTTTCCTTCCCGTTGAAGATCCCAAGAAAAGGCGGCAACAAGTTGCGATCTGATGCGACCGAGTACTTCTTGGACAATTATGCTGCTTTGCCGGCGACACGGTAGTGCCGGGCAGCTCGCGATCGTAATAGTAGGCCACCAGACGTCTGCACAGATTGATGAAAACAATGCAACTTTCGGCGGGACATAGGTAAGCACCGGAAAGATTCAAAGAACTAATTTCCAGAGGCAGAGACTCGTCACTCGTGTATCTTTGACCAGTCTTCATCGGTCTTCGCGACCCCCCCACACTGTTATTAATGCGCGATCTGAAGGTCTGTGCGGCATTGCGGCGGCGTGCAGGAGCATCGGAGCCGTCGCTCACGCGTTGCTTCGCCGTTTCAATTTAAGAACTACTGTACATACTAAGAACTGTGTACATTCTCCCGCCGCGGAGGTTTTGATTTCAGGCAGGCCGCTCAGAGTGCATGACCACTTCGCAGCATGGCAGACCTCGCTCTGTCGCCGCCCTGCTCGTCCATCTCCTTCTACCTTGACCTTGTCCACCGTCCGCACCAGACGCTCTCGACATACCGTGGGCCACCTAAAGCTGATCGCGTATCGGACCTGAAGTATTGACCAGCGTCGTCCTCTTTCAAGGCCCGTCATTAACCCACCGAGCACCTGGACGCACCAGCTCAACAACCGCTCGCTGTCGGGTTCCCTTAATCTGGTGAGCCCGTCGAGGCGTACGTCTTCCAAGGATGAGCCTGACGTATCTTCGCGCAACATTGCAGGTGATCTTGGACTACCCGGGCTACGGTCGCTCGGAAAAAGACATCGCCCGTCCCCCACTTCTCCGATGGCCTCTCGTCCGTGGGGGACGACATGGCTGCGGCCATCCGCACACTGTCGTCCAACCGGCCAGTACATCTCCTTGAACACGGCTAGGGGGGACACATAGCATAGCTCAGTGAGTGCGAGTCGGTTGCAGAACTCGCACCTGGAATTCGGTTGACAGCCTGGAGCCAAACAGTTGCAGCGCAACACTCGGATCTCGCCCGCTCCCTCTGTCTAGTCAGCGTATTCACCCTCGCATTTGTTCGTCTTCATTCCCGCAGCCGCGCGAGGGCACACTGCCCCAGCGGGAAGATTGACTGATACCGTTTTCCTCCTCAGAACCCCCAGTTCAAGGAGCAGACGCTCGACGTGCTCAGCTTCGTGGACCCAAAAGCGCAGGCTGCACAGCGACCAGGACAACTTCTGGGACGAGATCCGCTACGTCAACCGGGTCGCGAGCGTACCCATTAGCCTGGGCACTCCAGGGCAGTGCGCGCACCAGGAGCTTCACTGGGCGTACTTGGAGGCGCTACTGTCCACGTACTACTCCGGAGACCCTGAGCTCTGCCGCCTGCGACTCGAGTTCCTTTGCGAGGCTTACACCGAGCGTGTGGCTCCTCCGAAGGAGGTGCTCATACGCGTACGCTGTCCTGTATTTTTTGTTGGCGCAGGTGAGTAAAGTCATGGGGCATGACTAGATGAGAATGACTAACCCTCCTTCGTCAGAGGAGGATGTGCTGCACTCACCCGGAACGATCAAAGTGCGTAATTGACCAAAGCCCCCGGCCCCTCCTCCTCTTTCGTCTGTCTTACGGACTATGTCCTCGAAGGACATTGATTCAATGCCCAACGCCGCAGCATCCGAAACCTTTGTTCTGGAGGAAACCCCGCACTGGAATCTGTGCCTTGAGGGAGCAACCAAGAGGGCGAATCCGCGGTGCGCCACGAGTCCTTACTCGAATTTATGGAGTGATACAAAATAGAAGCCGACGATTGTATTGTTCTGACAGTTTGTTGGAGTTTTGAAAGAAGGCGTCGGGACTGGCTGTTTGACTGTTTAGACTGCGATGCGAATCTATCAGCCCTTGCAGCGGTAATGCATGGCTTGCAGGGCTGGATATTATCGAACAAAAACTGGACCAAATGGACAATCTTTAAGATGATGTCTTTCTAGTCAAGGCTCCACACTTTGAGGAGGACTGAGGAGGAACGAATTCTCAAGACTCCGACAAAGACGTCGTTCATCACCGCTTTCAATAACGCCTGCGTAAGGCACGACAGTATTATCGAACTTCTCATTCGGTTTTAGAAAAAGTATGATCACAGTGGAATGGTACGTGAACGATTCGCAGCGCCAGATAAAGTGCATGTTGTGAAACGGGAACCGCGAAGTCTTGCAGGACGTTCTTCTGTTGCGCAAAGAACCTTCCTGTCATCGACCAATTGACTCTGTTTTTCGCCGCTTCCCTCTCATCCACCATCGTCCCCCACATTGCCAGCCCGCTATTCCTCATGTTCTCTCCGCTCTCAACATCCCCTCCCAGGGCGCCTCCGAACACTTCAGTCCCCTCACAGGACACCCAGACAGCAGCCGCTTCCACCCACTGCTCGGCCCTGTGCGGTCGTCGCCCCTCCCCATATCAAGCGCTGCTCAGGCCAATCCACTTCAGCAGGACAAAGCTGTGGGATCAGCTCAGCGCCGGACTGGACAGGCTGATGGACCGCCTCAGTGTCGAGCTGGGCGGGATTCCCATTCCCGTCATTCCCGGTGAGTCGGTGCGATCGGCGTGGACAAATCTGGTTCGCCACATCTGCTGATTTTAAAACGTAAACATGCCTACAGAGTGGTGTTTGTCCGAAGAGGAGAGGAACGATCCAGCCGTCCGTGAACTGGTCGCGGAGCAGGAGAAGGCGAGATATGCCACGCTGTGCGCTTTAGGTGAGGCCGCTGGCCGTAACTCGAGGGTTTTCTTTTTAATCCTTTCTGGCAGCTTGCCTGTAAAGCCAGTTCCAACCCAGCTGCAGCGTACCAAGCTGAGCTTCAGAACCGTCACGCTGTGTGAGTTGCTTCTTCTTTGCCACCGCGACAGAGACAATGAAGCGACTCAAACCTGGACTCCCAAGTTTCCAGAATACTCCCTTTCCAACCACATCCTCATCCACTTCCTTGTCCCGCTCTTCGTCCTGAGCATGCTCGCACGACTGTGCTACCCTTCAGCAAGCGGGGCCCCGCAGGAGCGGTTGGCGAGGGGCTTTACAATCGCCGCGGGATTGGGTATGATCATCCAGCTTGCTGTTATGATGTTGAGAAGGGCCAAGGTGGACTGGGGCGCAGGGTGGGTGGAAACTATCGAGGTGCCTCAGTTGCTCAAGACCGGGTGGGTTTGCGTCCTGGTGGTCACGCTGGTTTGGAGTCTTTAAGCGCATGGTGTGTTTGAGAGTTACAAACACAACATATTATATCGCTGCATATTGATTTTTTTGTCTTACGGTGGTTGAGAACACCGTGTGGGTCCTCAGCATTGTTCAGGCTAGTCCTTGCGTGCCACCTTGTAACGCGAGGTCACACCGGGGCTCGAAAAGGTGTCACCTCTTTGTACGACTTCAGGGCCCTCAATATTTTCCAAACCTCGCCAAATATTTCCGAGGGCGTTTTGCTGGCGCTCGATACGTACGCATACACTGCAGACGCTGCCTCGTTGTAAAATAAGGACATGACCCTGTTCCCTATTTCCTAAGAAAGGGGAAAATGTTTATTTCTCATTATTCTTTCGTCTTGCGCTATTATCCGGGAACAACAGTTGTGCATGGCGACTGCACTGTTGCACCCTCACGGAGGCAAATCACGCAGACACCAGCTAGAATCCAGAAACCTATCGTTTTCCTTACCTTGAGATTTGCTGCGGGGGAAGCAAAATGCGGTAGCTTGGCATAAGGTGTGCCCAGGCATGCTAGTCAAGTGTGTATGTCAGTGCTGTCGCTGCTGTCCGACTTATAGGTCTGCCCCTCTGCCCGTGGGCCCTCTTCCCACTTCACTCTACTTCCTCTTCATCCTAGCCCGCTTACTCGGGATGTCTGTCGCCAGCCTCGCACTTTTCGCCCACCTTCACGGACATGATCTTTGGCGCTTGTTCCACCTTCGAGCTTATCTCGCCAGCCGCCCCTGGCGCCTCGGTGCAGGACAAGGACTGGCTGCGCTGTCTAGACAGTGCCGTTCCGCCCTTCAAGACATACGCTGCTCTGATGGCAACTGTCCTCAGCATCATGGTGTTCAGTGCGATGTTCGGCTTCCAGATGCGGGAAACACCTGAGCTCAGTTCGGTTTGCTTAATCATCCTGGTCATGGTTCCTCCCTGTCGTTTGATCTGAAGGATCCTTTGCAATGTGTGGCTAACGAGGTGCTCCCCACTGCTATGCAGGGCATACCACGCCCGTCCCTCATTGTCCAGCTCTCACCACAGGTCGACGGCACTCTGACACCCCTACTTCCATTCTTCGCGCTCGCCCTCTACCTCGATTTGTCCTACTGGTGTGCTCATTTTGTGCAAAGTCTGATGATATTCGACGTCGTGGTGAACCCGTTCTGGGCCCGGATGCTCTACTGGCATGGCAGCAACAAGTGGCCGTGGTCACTGGGCGCGTTGACCTCGGTGATGAACATTGTACCGGTGAGCTATGATTCAATTTTGGGTGACTGCCCTGTGCAAGGGGCCTGAGCTGCTTCTCTGTGCAGCCCTCTTCGGCTTCAAACGATCGGAGCCAGGCACTCTGTCGTTCACAATCGACACGGCGCTCTTCGAGCCATTCGGCTCGCCAATTCGGCTCCTAAACAATCGATACCCTCATTCCATCCCTCTTCTTTCACTACTTGCTGCACTCATCTCCTTCGCCAAGAAAATATCAGCGTCAGCTTACAACGAAGCGCTTCTGTAGTTTACATGTTCCTCCATGATGTTATGCGCACTGCGGGCATGCCGCTGTACTCGAAATGCACGGACCTTAACTTTTCCAGTCTTTTGTTCGAGGTAGCGGCCGGAACCACCTGTCCAGAGCTCGCTCCTTTTGTTTCTTCGGTCTTTTGTCCCCATAGAGAGAATGGGGTGGGATGGTCGCTCGATTTCCTCTCGTCAACTGACTCGTTGCTCTCTCTTCGCTTTACTTGGTACCTCGTATCGCTGCTATTTCGCATCAACGTGGTGTTGGTACTGACACGACTCGGTCTGCACTTCTGCGTCCTCTTCGTCCTTGATTACCGAAGCGACCATGTCATGGCTTGACACTCTGTGAAGAGCAAGCGATCTGCACAGGCACCGAATCTCAGCAGCCTCCTCGGCTCATTACTCGCGCTTGCCGCTCGACCACCATCTTCTATTTGCCTTGCAGACCCTCGCTTTCTTGTCACCGCTGCCTTGTGCTATCCCACATCGCATTGCACCCTGTCCGTTTCAGAAACCCACTGATCGAGCCCCACAGCGCAACATGCTTGATATCAAACTCACTGCGCGTCGCTCAACTGCGAGGCTCAGCGGGCCAGACCCCTTGACTCATCTATCGATTCGCATCCTCCTTCTCCGGTAAAGGCTATGAGAGGACTTCTGGACGTTCTTACAATTCGAGTTCTTTCGCTCTTCGCTACCTCACAACCTCACACCTTCACCCTCGGATGAATTCGCGGTGCATGTCAAGGAGTCACTCCCGTCGACGGACCCCGATGTCAGCTCCAGAACACTCGCTAATCCACCCTTTGTTTTGCGAAGCGTCCTCGGGCTCGTATCCCTTGCTCGCTCATGCGTTTGACAACACTCATTCGCACGTTGCAACGCTCTCTCCTCTCTACACCACCACGATCATCCGTAGCACTCACTCTCCCTACGACGACGACGCTCGTTTCGTCGCCATCAGCTTACAACAATGTCAGGACCATACCGCACACCTCTCCCACTGTCCTCGTACCGAAACCCACACGAGCCTGCACCACCATCGCCAAACACGCACTACTCCTCGTTTTTCGCGTCTCTCCTCGCGACACCCGCTCCCTCGCTGCGCTCTCCATCGCTCACAGACACGACCACACCCTCGACCGACTCGTCATACCTTCCCACCCCGCCCCCGCAAGCCGCATTCGGTCACCATCTGCCGCGGAGTCCGTCCGCTCGGGCGAAGGCACACGCCTACGCCCAACAGGCGCCGTCCAACGTTTACTCCCCGCCCCGAGCCAACTTGAACGGCGGCAAGCACCGCAAGCGCCGCAGCAGCACCAGCCTGGTCGCGAGCCCCGTGAGGGGCGGTGGTAGCCGCGCTCAGCCCAATGGGCTTGGTGCGGTGCTCGGTGGGGGCGGATGGGTGATGCGTAATCTGGGAGAGCTGTGGAAGGGCGGCGGGGGGCAGGAGGAAAAGGCTCGTGAGGCGAGGGAGCGGGAAGCGAGGGAGCGAGAGAAGAAGTCGATGCTGAACAAGCGGTGCGTCTTCACTCTTCCAGTTTTCCGGTCCGTCTGAGGCGCCTACTGACGGACAGCTCCCTTCCGATAACCCACAGCCTCCCGCCTCCCCCACGGCTCTTCCTTCCCTCACACCCCACGGCACCCCTCTCTCCTCCCAAAACACACTACATGTCCCCCCGCCGCGCCCCGTCCCCTCCTCCAGTCCCACCGCCCAAGTCACCTTCGCTCGCACCTCCAGCTCCGCTTTCCGCGCTTCCGTCGCTTCCAACGCCCCCGTCGGGCAAGGCTACGCACGCCGCCGCAGCGCAGCGGCGTGCCTGGCACCGGGCGCATGCGCTCCTGCGACTCGAGGGGCGCGCGCCTGCGCCCAGCGACGGGAAGGGTGGTGGGGGTGGTTGGGGCTTCACGAGCCGCGGGAAGGAGCAGAAGAAAAAGGCGTTCCTGGAGCTCGGGCCGTCGAGCGAGCCCGACCAGAACGAGATGGAGGAGCCGCCGCGCTCGGCGTTCTCCTTCTCGACGTGGAACAGCTCGATCGGATCGGTTCCCTCGCGCGGCGTACCGTCGTCGTCCACTACGGCTTCGTCGAGCAAAAGCAAAGGCAAGAGCAAGAGCACGAAGGAGAACGACCCGCCCACGCCTGTCCCGCCGCTGCCGTCCCCGTCCACTCGCGCCCGTCTCTGCCCGTTCATGCCCTCCCCCACGCGCGCGCCTGCCGTCCCGCTCCTGCACTTGAAGAAGGCCGCACCCGCGCCGCACCCGTTCGCAGACCCCTCGCACGCCCTTCCTCCCGCACCCGCACCGCTCAACCTCAAGAGCAAGCCTTCGTTTCCGTCCCTGCGCATCGGCGTATACAGCACGACGAAGCAACAGCTCAGCCCGACTTGGCCCGCTGCTCCCTCGCATTGGACCGCTTCCTCACAAACGCACACACCCCCGCACACCCCGCCGCCAATCGAGATCTCCACTCCTCCCTTAGCCCCGCATCCTCCGCCGGGGATCCTCGACTCCCCTTCCTTCGCATCCTCCCGCCGCGCCATGAACAATCACCTCTTCGCCTCCCCGCGGCGCCCGACGCCCGCCGGCCTGCCCGTCTCCCCCGCGCGCACGCCGCTGCGGAACAACGGGCTGCTCGGCGGGGGCGATACGATGATGAGCGGGGGGATGCAGATCACGCCTTCCCGGTTCTTTGCGGCCTCGTCAGACAGCCCTGGCGGGGTGGCGGAGCAGAGCACGCCTGAGCGAGACGCGGACGACAGCAGGAGCAGCTGCTACAGCAGCCCGGTGGGTATGGCGCTCGATGGGAGCCCGTACTCGCGGCGGTCGGCGGGGCGCCCAGGGATGGATGAGGAGTGGGGAGGGCAGGAGTTTGAGTACGGGCAGGTGATGAGCCCGATGGGAGCGGGAAGGGGATGGTTGGAGGACTTGTACGAAGAGGAGGAGGGTGAGGAGGGCATGGACCTGGGGTGGTGATTGACGATTCCGTCGACTTGGAGTTGTTTTCTCCATATCACGCCTTTCTTTTCGTACGGCCGCAGAATGCTGGTTTCTTTTCATTATGTACTTCGCAGTTCTTGGGCCTGGAGCCGCACTTTCGTCGGTTATCGTCCGTGTTCTTCGCTGCGCCCAGTTGTCCTCTTGCATGTTTACGACCATATGTCATTTTATGCGCTCTAAAGCACATTACGACTTCTTGACAGAGTGCACACTCCACAAGATTCGCATTTGGCGGCAGTGCCCTCTGCATCTCTCTCTACAACTGCCAACACGAGCTCGAACTGGGAGCGTTTGGCTCCTCAAAATACATTGCGAGCAAACAGACATTTACAAATTTTCATTCAAGTATAGTAACTGTCTTCTCGTGCTGATGTCCTGGGTGCGAGGAGGCTAGAGCCCCTTCCTGACACTGCGTGGGGTTGCACCTCATGAGCGGATGACTACTGAGGGAAGCTACAGTAGTCTGAGACCATTTTTTCCCTCTATGGATCGAAATCTAAATCCACGTCCGAAAGTTGGCCGGACCTCAATAATGCTGCTTCTGGAGGGAGTGGCAAGGGATGGAGCACTTTTTCCTCCCGGAGCGCTGCATCGCTGCCAACACTGCTTCAAAAGCCTGATAAGCCTAGGAGACATCAATCTTTGGTTGTATTAACAAATTTTTTCGTCCATATTTGCACAGAATGAAACCATTAGTTCCCCCCTTTGGACTGCAAACAGGAGCATCGCTTGCTTTTTTTGTCTATTAATCAGCATGAACTTAACGCTTAAGGCGAGATGGCCGAGCGGTCTAAGGCGCCAGACTAAGGATCTGGTCCGAAAGGGCGTGGGTTCGAATCCCACTCTCGTCACATGTTTTTGTACCCTTGGTCTGTACCCCTCATAGAACCAGATTGGCGACAAAGCCTGTGCAGAACGCCATGTTGCCTTTTGCAATTGTATCCACCTGCTGTACAGCTGACGTCGAATGAACAAGAGTCATACACCGGCCAGACATCCCGCATGCCAACCCTGAATCTCCAATCCAAACGAGCCAAACGAACAATAGCACCGAATCCTGAATGTCAAAAGTACTATCGGTCCTTCTTGTTCTCTTCCTTCTCCCTTGTTCGCCCAACCGGCCGCTCCGATCCCTTCCCGGCCGCCCCATCCATCCCGACCGCCCCCGTAGCACTGTCCGCCTTCCCCTCCACCACCGTGTCCGCGCGCGTCGCCTTTGCAGGCGGTGGATTCGCCTTTCCTGCGGAGGCTAAGCTGAACCCGATCGAGCCCAACTGTGCGTCCCCACCACGCGAAAAGTCTATACCGCGCACAAGACGGAAGGAAACAGGGAAAGGGCGAGCACGCACCAGCACCGCCGCAGCACCGATGACCATCTCCCGGTTCCATCCGCTCTGGTACCACCACACGCTGAACACCAAGCTCGCGGCCTTGCGGAGCGTGAGCACGAGGTTGACGCTGAGGCTTGATACTTTCTGTGGGACCGCCGCAGCCGTATCCGCCGCATCACATCAGCTACCAATCCGAGAGAGGAAGGAAGGAGGAAGGGGAAGCGACGCACCGCAGTCAGCCGGTTCACGCCGGTGATGCAGACGAACTGCGTGAGGACATTGAGCGCGAGCGGGGCGTAGAAGCTCGGGATGGGCGTGTGGATGGGCTTGGTGCCCAGGTGGAGCAGGAGTGGCGGGGAGGCGTTGAAGGTTCTGAGTTGAGGGAGGAGATAGGGAAGGAGGAGCGGGAAGAGCGGGAGGGAGAGGAAGTGCTGTGTGCATAAGCGGCGTCAGCCATTGCCTTGGCTGGGGAAGCACCGGGGAGGCGGGAGCAAGAGACGAAGAAATGGAGGCAGAGAGAGAATGTTTACGTACGCTGTAAAACAGTCCCTCCCTCCACGTCCCGCTCCCATAATCCCGGTAGGTCCGCTCCTGATGCAGGCCCATTAAGCCGCTGAGGAGCAGCGCGAGGGCGAGAAGCCCGATCCCGAACGCATATTCGAGCGCGCTGCCGCCCGCGCTGCCGTCGGCGCTCGAAGACGACCGCGCGCCGCCCGGTCGGGGCGCGCAGAGCGTCGCGAGCGTGATGCCGATCGTTATGCTGAGGACGGAGAGGATCTGGAGGGGCGTGTAGCTGAGAGGCGGGGGAGGGGTACGAGTGATATAGGTTCAGAGGTGAAAATGTAGTTGTGAGTGAAGCGGCGAGAGCAACGGACCGCTTGCGCGAGACAAAGTACCCCAGGAGGAGGGAGACGCAAAGTCCGCCGGAGCGGAAGACGATGTGGACGGGAACGGGGATATGGTATCTGAATGCCAACGATTCTTCAGCCTCAGCACGCCAATGTGAGCGGCGCAAAGATTAACACTCACTTGAACGCGATGTTGTTGAGAAGGTTAACCGCCACAAACAGGACGACCTGTATCATCCACTTGCGGAGCGGGACCTGTCGCCGCTTCAGCCTCGGCAAGAGCGTCGGCGTCGCCTTCCCGCCATCGTGCCTCTGGAACGTCAGGAACGAGGGAAGGTGCCACAAGGAGATGGCGGCGAATTGGGAGAGGGTGAGGAGGATTCCTGGGATTGCCGTTGCGATCCGGCTCGTGAGCTCCGGACAGGAGACGACGGTGAGACACGGTGTACGCACCGCTTGAGTTGGAGGCGCGTGTAAGGGCTTCGAGAGACCATGCGTTCGCGCAGCACCCGCCGAATATGAGGGAGAGGACGAGCGCCCACTCGGGCGCGGCGGAGAGGAGCACGTCGAGCGCCAGGGAGCGCCGGGAGGGAGAGGCGGCGGCGGTCATTGTTGGAGGTATTGAAATATCGTCTGATGGAGTTCGTGCGTAAGATCTTCGATGAGCAAAGGCGTGTATAAATGGTGGGGGGTGCGTGTACGTGGAATGCGAGGCGGGAGACAACTCCGTCCAAGACCGCGAATGCAGACTCGACTGAGCGTGTCTGCCGCCGATAAAGGCATATATGATCGACCCAGTCCAGAGATCATGACCCCATGCAGACGAACACACACACACGCCAGCTTGTGGACTCACACCCAGGTTGTCGTTCAAGCACGCTCCTGAGCCCCGCGCTCGTGTACAGGCCGATCGCTCGAGATACGGGCGGGCGATGGGCGACCGAAAGTTGAGCACTCGCGTCGACGATTCGTTAGCAGAAGAGCAGGAGATTCTGACGGCGTGGCAGAGAAATGGTCAAGGTCGAGCAGTCGAGCAATGTCGCGTCGAGCCCGCGCAGGCGCGTCGCATTGCGTGAGCGGGCTGACGCAGCGCGACGTGGAAGTGTGCAGCTCTCGCTGTTTTGATGCAACGCACATCACAGAGTATGCAATTCCAAAGTAAAAGTGCAACTTGCTGCCTGGTGTGAGCCTGGCTGCAGCGTGCAGGAATGCTCAATGTGGAGGATAAAAATGAAAGCCCCACGCGGGGGTCGAACCCGCAGCCTTGAGATTAAGAGTCTCACGCTCTACCGATTGAGCTAGCGAGGCTTATTGCTTTTTTGCAATGCGACCTTATGTGGGTTTCAAGGAGTTCCTGTATCGCCCTGACAGCCGCTGCGCATGGCGACCCCTTGGCGGCACACGCCCACCGTGTCTTCCTTCCACCATCATCACCGCCTTTCCCTTATCTATTGCTGCGTTCCAGGCGCTTTCTCTTATATCCATCATACACCCACCCACCCTCTGCACATGGTCGTCCCCTCGTATGCGTGACCGGAGCGATCGCGGTTGCGGGCGCGCCCCTGTGTGAACGTCGACGCCGACGGCTGGCTATACCCCTGAAGAGAAGACTCTGTCTCGATCCTTCTCGGGAGGACGCCGACGCGCTCGAGGCAGAGAGGCAGGTCACCGGATACGCGCCTGCCTTCATGTACGGGCAGCATCACGGACCCGCCCTTTCGGCTGGGTCGGCTGCTTGAGTACGGCCTCCAAGTGGCCGTACAGGCCGTCATAGCTAGGATCTAGGTGGTTTTGGGGTGGGACATTTTGTGGGTTTGGGACGCTTTGGACGGGCACGGGGGGCGGAAGATGGCGCAGCGTGCGAGGCAAGGAGTGGCACTTGTACGGCGACGACTGCTATGATCACGACAATTCACTCTGCTGCTGCTGCTGCTGCCAGTGGTACATCCCAGCCGTATTAACCGTGCGGTGCGCGGTATTACAGCAGATGCTGTGCGGCCGAGAGGGCAGTATATTGATTGCCAGTACGCAAATGGGCGCACTTTCATTCCGCTTCACACAAAAATGCTGTCAATTTTCATGCCGCCTCACACGGATCGGGATCTAAGTTGATTACATTATCTGAATGATACCTACTTTCATACCTCTGTTGCTAAAGCACTCCCAAGCGAGGAAGACAGCTTCCCCGCCCCCAGGGGCGAGATGCAACACTTAGTTCTTTTTCCACTACCACAGCCCACGACCTCCTGCTTCAATTGCTCGTCTGCGCGATCCCGTTTTCAAGTCGATGACCACCTCAAGGCCTCTATCCGGAGAACACTGGCTGGCACTGTGTTTATAGCCGAAGCACCTGACTGCTGTTCACAGAGCGACACACACTCTCCATCGCATCCTGGCAAGAGGGGTTGCATTCGCGATGCCGCTCACTTCCAAATGTACCTAATACATTGTACAACATAGTCGACCTCACGACGACTATTGCTGATGAGCTAGGGTTAGGGTTATTATGGACGACGAAGATATAGCCGCTGCCGCCCCGAAGGGCCACAGCGGACGATCCAAATATTTGGAGAGTAGACACGGCAGAACCGTGACCAACAGCTCGCCCGCCCGTAGGCCTATGAGTCGCCGTGCAATGCGG